>JASANE010005313.1:0-17747 GCA_030248225.1 Trileptium ribeirensis | reverse complement strand
TATCTTTTCGTTACCAGAAAAATGTGAATGTATGAATTACAAAATTTTGTTAGATGCCACCTTAAATTCCGGTTTTCACCGACGTCGGTGGCGACTGTATCCGCTTTTCGAACTCTTTGCTACGCCCCTACACACTACATTCACTTCAGCTTGGTGCCGATATGAACACCAATGAGCCAAGCTCGTATTTGTATGTACATAGCTAATTTGGCTTTAGTTTTAATATATCGGGAACGCAGTTTTCTTCCGAATTAGCAGTCGCACCGTTACATATGACAGGCACACTAGCAATAGATCAGCATGTACTTACCGGCAAAAACAAGCACAAAAATGACAATAAGTTGAAAAATTGCATGCCCGATTATATTCTTCATCATTGTTCGACTGATCAGAGGTTTTGTGCGTCCGTATGGTTTCCGTAGTAACAATTCTTCTGTCGGGAGCTCAGTTGCTAATGCCAGCGATGCCAGCGTATCCATAATAAGATTTACCCACAGCATTTGAACAGCTGAAATGAAAATAATGTTTATTTATTATATTATATATTATGGTGCAATCCACCGTTCGGATCGACGAGTTATAAGAAGTGGTTCTTTGACCCGCTTCGGCAGTTTTACTCCAAGGACCTCTAAAAATAGAAGTGACAGTAAGCCGTCATATAATTAATACTTTTATTAATGATTTACACATTATTCCATTTAACTGTCTCATAAATTTATTATGTTGTCAAATCGTGGCAAAATGGCACGTAAATAGTTAGTAGAAACATAAGGAAATTGCAAACAAGTGAAGAACAACAACTGAAAAGATTTTTTTAACTTTTCTACAGCAACATATTCCCGAATAATTCGCGAACGGTTTACTAAAGATTTGCTCTCATTTCTGTCTTTAACTGTAAAGAAACTAATTTGTGTAATAACATAAGTTCTACGACAGCAAAATAGGTTTTCGCATCAGCAAACGTGAATTATGGTACGAGTCAACATACAAACGAAAACCTCATACCGGTTCTGAGCTGCATAACTCGCTGTCAAAATCTCTCAAACCCCACTGCCTACCAGGCTGAATCCACGTAAATTATGCGGTTTAAATAAACAAAAATAGCGAATGAAAAGTTTCGCTGAGACATTGATTCAACTTCATTTCATATAGACCAGTCCTGATCTTCGCCGATCCGGACCGCATGTTCCGACTTACTATGCGGTGTTAACGTGCATCCGGAACAGCGGGGTTAAAAAGATAACCTATTTGACTAACAGTGGCACTTATATCGATAATATTAGCACCTCAGCATTATTAATACTAGTCGGTGGAAAACCAAAGAATAAAAGGCCGTTCACCGTAATACCTAGGAACTCTGTGGAAAAAATGGTCTCACCCTAATACCTAGTTTGGTAGGGCGGTTACCTAGTTTCCAAGAGTGGACACTGTGCTTCCATTTAAATATTTCCTGGTGTGGCATGCAATCGTTAAACTATTGCACACGTGCTGACACTCCAATTCCTTGAAGGTAGCAACAAACTGAACCAGCCTTTCGATGAAGATACCATCTATAACGCTCTTTTGGCTGTTCGAAAGCACCTGAACAACGTCAGGCATCCTGGAGACACTAGATGACAGTATTAAATTATGAGCACCATATACTAGTAGCTTGACTTATCGCCAATGTTGTCAAAATTCTGAGTGTTGCTGAATTTAGAGAGATGTGAGCAGCTATATTGAGCATTAATAACAAAAATAATGATCCCCGAATGTAAGAAACGCTGCTTGAATAGTTGAGAATATATATTGATTATTGTGCTCTCCATTTGCTAGTACATAGAGGATGAATTTATTGCTCCACAAAATGAAACCAAAACACTTATATAGCTCGCGCGATTGAAGCGATATTACAATTTTCGCGTATTTCGGGTACCATAGATCCATTCAAACACCTTTTGTGACCCAACTTTGGAGTTTAACTAATGACAATAGCATTGCACTATAATATGTAGCTACATAGCGAATGCATAGCTCTACAGAATGAGACCTATATAAATAGCTCGAGCGGTGTGGAGATATTACCATTTTCGTGTATTTCGGGTCCCATGGGCCCATTTCGTTTGGACCCAAATCCTACATCCTAAGAGAATCGTGCAACAAAGCATTATAGCCCTTAAAGAGGCTCATTTTGGTCTGCATAGTAATTAGTAACATTAATGTCTGTTGCCCTAAAAAGCTCAGAAACAGACACCGTCGAAATTAAGCACTTTAGCCAGTACGAAATCTTCGCTATACTCGTTCCAATCACTACGCTCAGAATTCAATGATTTTTGTATTGAAATGTGATTACAATGAATGAAAGGTTACGTCAACTGCAGGATGATCTCTCTTGCATTTATTAATTTGGTACTAAAATTATAGTATATACAAATACTTTTGCCGTATTTTTCAAAAAATATCTACCTTGGCTTTAACTTCTGGAAGCAGGTTACACATCCAGCAGTGGGTACACCACATAGTATTTAATGCTAAATTATCGTAACAACTAGTGTAGCCAACATCTTGGAAAAAACATGTAGACAATGTTTGCAATTACGGCATGGGTAAATCGGACGCCAATTAAACGATTCCTTTTAGAATAAGGTTACACAGCAGCAATGCAAAATGATTAAAAATTTATGGTAGTCATCGTTTCCCGCGTACTGTTTCGTACCTTTCAACGGTGAATCCTGAATTGCGCACGCTCCAACAAAAGCCACAATAACAGCTACTACGTTGACGGTCAGCTGAAACTGTAGGAACTTGGCAATCGAGTCATAGACGTTTCGCCCCCACATGACCGCTTTGACGATTGACGTAAAATTGTCGTCAGTTAAAATGATGTCCGACGCTTCCTTAGCGACATCAGTGCCCGCGATACCCTGAAATCAATATTACAGTCAATTTCCCCCACAACAAAAATTCTGATAACTCACATTCCAGAAATGACCGTCCATTTTCGAACGAACAAACATCGAACGTAACTCTATTTGCGAACAGGCCTTGAACAAACTCCGAACAATATTTTAAAAACGCGTCAAAAATTTCTAGCAAAATTTTAAATTTCTCGAACGGACGCAACCTAACGTCCAATGTAATGTACCTCACTCAAAACTGAAACAACTCACTAAAAATTCGGCATATTTAAATAGTATTACATGGTTTCTTTCTGAAAATAACTAATAAAATAAAATTCCCAGTATTCCTAACGAAATATGATTACAGTCAATTTTATTACTAAAATTACATTCAATGAAAATCTGTATAACCCAAATTTATAAAAAGCTGGCAACAATGGGTTGTTGTGGTTTTTGCGGGTGAAAGCAAAATTTTTTGAAAAAGCATAGGTTTTGCCCAACGAATTTAAAAACAAAATTATGCATTAATGCTGTGTAAAAATCCTAATTTTTTTGTAAAACTGTGTCGGCCGTAACCTACATTACTATGTTGGGTGTAAATGCAACGTATATTTACAGGAAAACAATACTCAAAATTTTCCACAGCTTGCACAATATCTCCCTCGCTTTTTCCAATATTCTGATACTTCGTATTCTTGCAAATTTGGAGTACCCACACAGCAATTTGTGCTCAAACCAAAACAAAAACTCACGAATATCATGGTGTATTGTAATATTTTTGCATGCAAGGTTAGACTGTAAACTAGCACGTGTGATGAGTAGAACTGAAAAGGTTCAAAAAATTCATTTAAAAAAGCCTAATAATTTTGAAAAACCAGTCGAAAAACCCCTAGCGTTCACGATACCTAACATGTGTAGCTTTAAGACATTGTGCGTGATACATAACAGTGGTAGATACTCCTTGACTACCACGGCTACGAAATGATGCTAGGCTGTGCAAAATTTTTTGGGGACGTATTAAACGGTATATATACGGTGTTATTATTCAAAAGAAGCATAGCATCTAGCACAGTAAACACTGTAACGCACAACTAATTCAGCAACTCAAAACCAGTTACGAAAAACCCAAGGCTTAAAGAATATATCGATTACAACAAAAACAATATAAAAAGTTCAACATAACCGCGCAATGAATGATGAGCAGATCCAAGATTTTTAAAATCATTTTTCCTCTTAAAACGAGGGAATAATGTTTTGAAGGAATAATTTTCAAAATCTCGTTGATGAGCAAAAAATTTTGAATTTTTTGTCGGATTCATCAACCAAGAGCTGATGAAGAGAATGAAGAATGTGGCACTCTTCAGGTTTCCTCTTCCGAATAGCCGCGCTATAATGCATACGTTTTCGGTCTAAACACCACGGGTTAATGACAGCACCTAATCATATGTTTTTTGGACCTCCGGCTATGAGAATCATCATGTTCTTGGACCACCCCACACCCACGGCCTTAGAACACCAAATCATTATTCCCGGTGTGCTTGAATCAACAAATCCATGCCTATATCTACTGTCTCGGACAAAAATAAGTACATAAAACGAACACGAAACTCGAACAACCGTAAACGCAAACGAACGTTAGAACGTTCTTTCACAAATGAACGTAAACGTAAACAAAATCTGTCATATTTTAAAAGCAATTTTTTGCCTTCGTTTATGAGCGAACGTAAACGCACACGAACGCTGTAGTGTTACTTTATAAATGAACCTTGTTGCCTTAGTTTTTTGTCTTCTCTTCGTGACTATAATGTTCTCTGGACTTCTACGATCAACGTTGCTGGTAAAATTTCAGAAAACGTTCAATCGTTCGAACATGGTGGTCTCAATTTGGTTGTCAAGGATATGGAATCAAGAATTGCTAGTCGAGAACAAACTGTGTGCAAATACGCTCGTGATCCGAGAGCTTGGGGAAGATCATGATTACGACAACAACGTCGATCATAAACCGAAAGGGACAGGGGCAAAACCGAAAGCAGAGGCGCCGGATCGCGGCGCTAACAAAGGAAATCTGAAGAGTGTCGCACCCTTTAGTAAGGTACAATCGCCTCTTGACGATTCGCTCAATACGCAGCCCAAAAAGAAAGGTTTTCCAACTTCATAATGTTTTAAATTTACTCTCATTTTTTCAGATTTGAAAAAAAACATTTTTACTAAAAAACTCGTTCACAAATGACACACAATACAAGTGTAACAGATCCATCCTGCATCGTTACGAGACTGGTTAATCCTTACCACAGCACAGTGGGCAACATTTACGAACTCTGGCCACCAACCACTAAAGGAACTAACCCCTAAGAAAAATGGCTCTGAACGAGATTATAAACCCCTTTCCGCACTAATGCGAGTGTATAAGATTTAGCAACTGATGACTTCATCCGTGGAAGCCAAGGTTATTTGTCGATATGACCGTATGAAAGACTTGATCATACGTATCAACATCGTCGTCTCATTTGTTGTTGTTACGTATCGCATATCCTATCGTACCATTACCATAAATTGTTACCATCATAATAATTTGTACCACTATATGTATATCGTAGCTTGATACCGTTATCATTCTTTGTATTGTCATTGTTACCCTACGTATCATTACAATTATTACCTGTGTATCGTACCGTTACCATCACCATATTCATATCGTACCGTAATGGTATACATAATGCATCATATTATGCCATTTGTTGTTGCCATAAAGGCACGTTTCAATGTATCCTTATTGGTATCATTGTATGAATATAACTGCACCATCACTGCCGTATATCATTCCAATGCGATAAATGTATTGATTTGATTATAACCATCGTTGCCATGTGTCATTTATACAATAGTGTACCGATTATCTTTGATAGGTACTACACGCTCGAAGATCAATAATAATTTACCATTGCAAATCCAACATCTGCCTTCTTTAAAGCGGGACCGTCGTTAGTTCCGTCACCGGTTACTGCAACAACCTGTAAAAAGGACAGTAACACAATAAATACGAGATCAATGATAACAAAATGTGCTGAATTAATTTAATAAATTCAATGACAAACAAATCAATCTGGGCAACATGATTTAAATGGACTTCTGGGTTCGTTTCTGTTTTTACATTTTTAATTTGACGCTAGAATATTCCAGTAATGATTTTAGAAGTTAAAACGACCCACAATAAATTTCAATATAAGAGTACTAAAAGATAAGAGTAATACATATTCATATATATATACATATATATATATATATATATATATATATATACATATACATACATATATATATATATATATATATATATATATATATATATATATATATATATATATATATAGTACTAAAATAGAGGTAAAAACGCTCGTTTTGCCCTCTGAACCTGAACATTGGGGTGTCATACCCTCGTACCAATGGAACCATTAGTCGCACAGCAAAATCAACACCGTTAATGAGTTTCCCATGCCCGGAAACCCCAAAGTGGAACTTTTCAGCCGCAAAAGACGTGAGAACAAATTTTCGAATTTTGGGTTGATCAACCCAGGAGGGTGCCATACCTCAAACCCCATAACTCCGGAACCGTAACCGTAATCAAAAAACAAAATAGCCATCGGAATTTATCATTTTACTATGAAATGAAACAAACCAGAACTAAAATAGAATGCCCTCTGACCCTGAACGTTGTAGTGCCATACCTCCTTACCAATGGAACCATCGGTCACAGAGTAAAACCAACACCGATAATGAGTTTACCATGCCCGAAAATCCCAAAGTAGAACTTTTTAGACGCCAAAGACGTCAGAACAAATTTTCGAATTTTGGTTTGATGAGCCAGGAGGGTGTCATACCTCAAACCCCTTAACTCCTGAACAGGAGCCTTAATCAAAAAAACAAAAAAGGCATCGGAATTTATCATTTTACTATGAAATTAAACGAACCAGAGAAAAAATCGAAAGTTAAGATAAAAATAACCTTGCTTCCGTGAAAGTTACTAAAATGGGGTAAAAAACCTTCATTTTGACCTTTGACCCCAAACGATGAGAGCGCCATACCCCCATATCCCGGGGTTATTTTAGGCCCTCCCAGATAGGGGTCAGTAAACGGTAAGATTTACTGACCCCTAAGGGGTCAGTAGCAAGGGGTCATTTCGGAGACTAGGGATCATGACCCCTTAAGGGGTCAGTAATTTTATAAAAATTAATACAATATATTTTTTCAGGTGTTCCCAGACACTCCTCTACAGCACTTGGTTTTTTCAGTTTTGGCCATAATAATTTTATGCATGCATATTTTAGGTTTGGTGACCAAAATGAGTTGATCGTTTAGCCTACAATATTCATTTATATATTGTTACGTATTTCAGACTTACGTTATACAGGTTTTTAAAATCGAAATATTACCCTTTTTACAGATTTTTTTCAGCCATTTATAAATTTTCTAGTGACCCCTTAAGGGGTCAATTTTTGAAAAAACGTAAATTTTAAGGACTAGTTTTTGCAAAAAAGTGGGGGTCGGTGTATAACGGGGAGCTCTTGCGGAAAGAGAAGCCGATTCTTTCGGGTTCGCCCCCTTCGCCCCTCTAAAATAACCCAGATATCATGAAACCATTGGTCACAGAGTAAAACCAGCACAGGCAATGAGCTTGCCATGCCCGAAAATTCCCAAGTAGAAACTTTTCAGTCGCCCAGGACGTCAGAACAAATTTTCGAATTTTGGGTTGAGCAACCAGGGGGGTACCTTACCTAAAACCCATTAACTCCTTAACCGGTATCCGTAATCATAAAACAAAAAGAGTCATCGGAATTTATGATTTTACTATGAAATGAAACAAACCAGATAAAAAATCGAAAGTTACGATAAAAATAACCTTGCTTCCAAGTAGGGCACTAAAATTGGGTAAAAACCCTTCATTTTGACCTCTGACTCCAAATCATGGGGGTGCCAGACCCCAGTATCCACGGAACCATCGGTCGCAAAGTAAAACCAACACCGGCAATGAGTTTCCCGTGAACGAAAATTCCAAAGTAGAACTTTTTAGACGCCAAAGACGTCAAAACAAATTTTTGAATTTTGGATTGATGAACCAGGACGGTGCCATACCTCAAACCCGTTAACTCCAGAGCCGGAGCCTTAATCAAAAACAAAAACACATCGGAATTTATCATTTTATTATGAAATGAAACAAACCAGAAAAAAATTCTAAAGTTAAGCTAAAAATAACTTTGCTTCCGTGAAGGGTACTAAAATAGGATGCCCTGTGACCCTGAACGTTGTAGGTTCATACCCTCTTACCAATGGAACCATCGGTCACAGAGTAAAACCAACACCGGCAATGAGTTTACCATGGCCGAAAATTACAAAGTAGAACTTTTTAAACGCCAAAGACATCAGAACAAATTTTCGAATTTTGGTTTGATGAACCAGGAGGGTGCCATACCTCAAACCCCTTAACTCCTGAACCGGAGCCTTAATCAAAAAAAACAAAAAAGGCATCGGAATTTATCATTTTACTATGAAATGAAACGAACCAGAGAAAAAATTCGAAAGTTAAGATAAAAATAAGCTTGCTTCCGTGAAGGTTACTAAAATGGGGTAAAAACACCTTCAGTTTGACCTTTGACCCCAAACGATGAGAGCGCCATACCCCCATATCCCGGGGTTATTTTAGGCCCTCCCAGATAGGGGTCCGTAAACGGTAAAATTTACTGACCCCTATGGGGTCAGTAGCAATGGGTAATTTCGGAGACTAGGGGTCATGACCCCTTAAGGGGTCAGTAATTTTATAAAAATTAATACAATATATTTTTCTTTCAGGTGTCCCAACATACCTCTGCGGCGCTGGTTTTTTCAGTTTTGGCCACAATATTTATGTATACATGCATATTTTAGGTTTGGTGACCAAAATAATTGATCGTTTAGCCTACGATATGCGTGTATATATTGTTACGTATTTCAGACTTACGTTATACAGGTTTTTAAAATCGAAATATTACCGTTTTTACAATTTAACAATTTTTTCAGCCATTTTTAAATTTTCTAGTGACCCTTTAAGGGGTCAATTTTTTGAAAAAACGTAAATTTTAAGGGGTCGTTTTTGCGAAAAAGTTATGGTCGGTGTCTAGGGGGGGAGCTCGCCGGGAGGGGGGGAGCCGATCCTTGGGGTCGCCCCCTTCCCCCCCTCTAAAATAATCCCGGATATCCATGGAACCATCGGTCGCAGAGTAAAACCAACACCGGCAATGAGTTTCCCGTGAACGAAAATTCCAAAGTAGAACTTTTTAGTCGCCAAAGACGTCAGAACAAATTTTCAAATTTTGGGTTAATGAACCAGGAGGGTGCCATACCTCAAACCCTTTAACTCCTGAACCGGAGCCTTAATCAAAAACAAAAAGGCATCGGAATTTATCATTTTACTATGAAATGAAACAAACTAGAGAAAAAATCGAAAGTTAAGATAAAAATAACCTTGCTTCCGAGTAGGGTACTAAAATTGGGTAAAAACCCTTCATTTTGACCTCTGACCCCAAATCATGGGGGTGCCAGACCCCAGTATCCACGGAACCATCGGTCGCATAGTAAAACCAACACCGGTAATGAGTATCACGTGCCCAAAAATCCCAAAGTAGAACTTTTTAGACGCCAAAGACGTCAAAACAAATTTTTGAATTTTGGATTGATGAACCAGGACGGCGCCATACCTCAAACCCCTTAACTCCAGAACCGGAGCCTTAATCAAAAACAAAAACGCATCGGAATTTATTTTACTATGAAATGAAACAAACCAGAGAAAAAAATTCGAAAGTTAAGAAAAAAATAACCTTGCTTCCGTGAAGGTTACTAAAATGGGGTAAAAACCTTCATTATGACCTCTGACCCCAAACGATGAGAGCGCCATACCCCATATCCCGGGGTTATTTTACGCCCTCCCAGAAAAGGGTGAGTAAACGGTAAAATTTACTGACCCCTAAGGGGTCAGTAGCAAGGGGTCATTTCGGAAACTAGGGGTCATGACCGCTTAAGGGTCAGTAATTTTATAAAAATTAATACAATATATTTTTTCTTTCAGGTGGCCCAACATACCTCTGTGGCGCTGGTTTTTTCAGTTTTGGCTATAATATTTATGTATACATGCATTTTAGGTTTGGTGACCAAAATAATTGATCGTTTAGCCTACGATATGCGTGTATATATTATCGTTTAGCCTACGATATGCGTGTATATATTATTACGTATTTCAGACTTACGTTATGCAGGTTTTTACAATAGAAATATTACCGTTTTTACAATTAACAATTTTTTTCAGCCATTTATAAATTTTCTAGTGACCCCTTAAGGGTTCAATTTTTTGAAAAAACGTAAATTTTAAGGGGTCGTTTTTGCGGAAAAGTAGGGGTCGGTATCTAGGAAGGAGCTCGTCGGGAGGGGGGGGAGCCGATCCTTGGGGTCGCCCCCCCCGTCCCCCCTCTAAAATAACCCCGGGTATCCATGGAACCATCGGTCGCAGAGTAAAACCAACACCGGCAACGAGTTTCCCGTGAACGAAAATCCCAAAGTAGAACTTTTTAGTCGCCAAAGACGTCAGAACAAATTTTCTAATTTTGGGTTGATGAACCAGGAGGGTGCCATACCTCAAACCCCTTAACTCCTGAACCGGAGCCTTAATCAAAAACAAAAAGGCATCGGAATTTGTCATTTTACTATGAAATGAAGCAAAACAGAGAAAAAATCCAAAGTTACGGTAAAAAACCTTGCTTCCGTGAAGGGTACTAAAATAGGGTGCCCTCTGACCTTGAACCTTGGAGTGTCATACCCTCATACCAATGGAGCCATTGGTCGCACAGCAAAACCAACACCGTCAAGGAGTTTCCCATGTCGGGAACCCCAAAGTGAAACTTTTCAACCGCCAAAGACGTCAGAACAAAATTTCGAATTTTGGGTTGATGAACCAAGAGGGTGCCATACCTCAAACCCATTAACTCCAGAACCGGAGCCTTAATCAAACAGCAAAAAAGCTTCGGAATTTATCATTTTACTATGAAATGAAACAAACCAAAGAAAAAATTAAAAAGTTAAAATAAAAATAACCTTGCTTCCGTGAAGGGTACTAAAACTGGGCTCTCCAAATTGGGCGGGTGGGAGCCCCTTGGCATTTTTCGGTTCCCCCTGGTTCAGAACAGGTGCCACCCGGTTCGTGCCCCCTGGCAAAATTTTGGGCGAGGAACCACGAGGGTGCCATACCTCAAACCTCATAGCTCTCCTCACTCCTCATAATAAATACTTCACCGGTTCCATAGAATAATTTGCAGTGACACGACGGAAAATAATAATTGCAACTTAAGTATTAAAAGCTTTTGATCATTATAATACTACAGTCCGAAAATTACTAGACAGTCGCACGAACCATATGGATATATACAAGACAGTCGGGTCACTCGCATGTACCAATGTTATATACGACATGTATGTAACGGGGTTAGGAACGACGTGCAACTGTGTTACACAATACATGTCGTATGTAACATTGCAATGACTGGAACTTGCATCCTAAATTGTTTTTAAAATATATTGTACCTGAGGAACCCTTACCCCACCCTTCCCAGCGTTCGACAAATTTTAGACATTCTGTCAAAAATTGACCAAAACTGGGATAAAATAGGGTCTTCGGGGAAGAGGTGGCAGGTCGTCTATCTTTTTCATCACATTTTGAGCACCCCCTCGAGAACCATCGAGCAATACGTAACTGAACGAAAAGCAGGTTCAACATATAACGTATTGCTTTTGGTAAGAAATCACAAAAGTCTGAGAATATTGGCTACTAAAAAGTAAAATCCGGCCTTAAAAAATTTTCACAGAGTTATGCCCGGCAGCTGTCAAGCGTTTGCGCAGAACATCAAACGCGAATAAAAACTTTTATATGACCCACGTCAAGTGCATTTTTCTGGCCATAGTCAGGCAAGAATAGCAACATCTATGCGTTGTAAAAGTTTACGAAATCACTAAAGTCTGAGAATATTGGCTACTAAAAAGTAAAAGAGATCCGTGCCTTAAAAAATTTTTCACAGAGTTATGCCCGGCAGCTGTCAAGCGTTTGCGCAGAACCTAAAACTCGAGCGAATAAAAACTTTTATATGACCCACGTCAAGAATGTATTTTTCTAGCCATAGTCAGGCAAGAATAGCAACACATCTATGCGTTGTAAAAGTTTACGAAATCACTAAAGTCTGAGAATATTGGCTACTAAAAAGTAAAATCCGTGCCTTAAAAAATTTTTCACAGAGTTATGCCCGGCAGCTGTCAAGGGTTTGCGCAGAACCTAAAACTCGAGCGAATAAAAACTTTTATATGACCCACGTCAAGAATGTATTTTTCTAGCCATAGTCAGGCAAGAATAGCAACACATCTATGCGTTGTAAAAGTTTACGAAATCACTAAAGTCTGAGAATATTGGCTACTAAAAAGTAAAATCCGTGCCTTAAAAAATTTTCACAGAGTTATGCCCGGCAGCTGTCAAGCGTTTGCGCAGAACCTAAAACTCGAGCGAATAAAAACTTTTATATGACCCACGTCAAGAATGTATTTTTCTAGCCATAGTCAGGCAAGAATAGCAACACATCTATGCGTTGTAAAAGTTTACGAAATCACTAAAGTCTGAGAATATTGGCTACTAAAAAGTAAAATCCGTGCCTTAAAAAAATTTTCACAGAGTTATGCCCGGCAGCTGTCAAGCGTTTGCGCAGAACCTAAAACTCGAGCGAATAAAAACTTTTATATGACCCACGTCAAGAATTTGTTTTTCTAGCCATAGTCAGGCAAGAATAGCAACACATCTATGCGTTGTAAAAGTTTAAGTAATCACTAAAGTGGGGCTGAGAATATTGGCTACTAAAAAGTAAAATCCGCCTTAAAAATTTTTCACAGAGTTATGCCCGGCAGCTGTCAAGCGTTTGCGCAGAACCTAAAACTCGAGCGAATAAAAACTTTTATATGACCCACGTCAAGAATGTATTTTTCTAGCCATAGTCAGGCAAGAATAGCAACACATCTATGCGTTGTAAAAGTTTACGAAATCACTAAAGTCTGAGAATATTGGCTACTAAAAAGTAAAATCCGCCCTAAAAAATTTTCACAGGTTATGCCCGGCAGCTGCCAAGCGTTAGCTCAGAACCTAAAACTCCAGCGAATAAAAACTTTTATATGACCCACGTCAAGAATGTATTTTTCTAGCCATAGTCAGGCAAGAATAGCAACACATCTATGCGTTGTAAAAGTTTACGAAATCACTAAAGTCTGAGAATATTGGCTACTAAAAAGTAAAATCCGTGCCTTAAAAAATTTTCACAGAGTTATGCCCGGCAGCTGTCAAGCGTTTGCGCAGAACCTAAAACTCGAGCGAATAAAAACTTTTATATGACCCACGTCAAGAATTTGTTTTTCTAGCCATAGTCAGGCAAGAATAGCAACACATCTATGCGTTGTAAAAGTTTACGAAATCACTAAAGTCTGAGAATATTGGCTACTAAAAAGTAAAATCCGTGCCTTAAAAAAATTTTCACAGAGTTATGCCCGGCAGCTGTCAAGCGTTTGCGCAGAACCTAAAACTCGAGCGAATAAAAACTTTTATATGACCCACGTCAAGAATGTATTTTTCTAGCCATAGTCAGGCAAGAATAGCAACACATCTATGCGTTGTAAAAGTTTACGAAATCACTAAAGTCTGAGAATATTGGCTACTAAAAAGTAAAATCCGTGCCTTAAAAAATTTTCACAGAGTTATGCCCGGCAGCTGTCAAGCGTTTGCGCAGAACCTAAAACTCGAGCGAATAAAAACTTTTATATGACCCACGTCAAGAATGTATTTTTCTAGCCATAGTCAGGCAAGAATAGCAACACATCTATGCGTTGTAAAAGTTTACGAAATCACTAAAGTCTGAGAATATTGGCTACTAAAAAGTAAAATCCGCCTTAAAAAATTTTTCACAGAGTTATGCCCGGCAGCTGTCAAGCGTTTGCGCAGAACCTAAAACTCGAGCGAATAAAAACTTTTATATGACCCACGTCAAGAATTTGTTTTTCTAGCCATAGTCAGGCAAGAATAGCAACACATCTATGCGTTGTAAAAGTTTACGAAATCACTAAAGTCTGAGAATATTGGCTACTTAAAAGTAAAATCCGTGCCTTAAAAAAATTTTCACAGAGTTATGCCCGGCAGCTGTCAAGCGTTTGCGCAGAACCTAAAACTCGAGCGAATAAAAACTTTTATATGACCCACGTCAAGAATGTATTTTTCTAGCCATAGTCAGGCAAGAATAGCAACACATCTATGCGTTGTAAAAGTTTACGAAATCACTAAAGTCTGAGAATATTGGCTACTAAAAAGTAAAATCCGCCTTAAAAAATTTTTTCACAGAGTTATGCCCGGCAGCTGTCAAGCGTTTGCGCAGAACCTAAAACTCGAGCGAATAAAAACTTTTATATGACCCACGTCAAGAATTTGTTTTTCTAGCCATAGTCAGGCAAGAATAGCAACACATCTATGCGTTGTAAAAGTTTACGAAATCACTAAAGTCTGAGAATATTGGCTACTAAAAAGTAAAATCCGTGCCTTAAAAAAATTTTCACAGAGTTATGCCCGGCAGCTGTCAAGCGTTTGCGCAGAACCTAAAACTCGAGCGAATAAAAACTTTTATATGACCCACGTCAAGAATGTATTTTTCTAGCCATAGTCAGGCAAGAATAGCAACACATCTATGCGTTGTAAAAGTTTACGAAATCACTAAAGTCTGAGAATATTGGCTACTAAAAAGTAAAATCCGTGCCTTAAAAAATTTTTCACAGAGTTATGCCCGGCAGCTGTCAAGCGTTTGCGCAGAACCTAAAACTCGAGCGAATAAAAACTTTTATATGACCCACGTCAAGAATTTGTTTTTCTAGCCATAGTCAGGCAAGAATGGCAACATATCTATGCGTTTTAAAAGTTTACGAAATCACTAAAATCTGAAAATATTGGCTACTAAAAAGTAAAATCCTTGCCTTAAACACAATTTGCACACAGTTATGCCGGACAGCTGTCAAGCGTTTGCGCAGAACCTAAAACTCGAGCGAATAAAAACTTTTATATGACCCACGTCAAGAATTTGTTTTTCTAGCCATAGTCAGGCAAGAATGGCAACATATCTATGCGTTTTAAAAGTTTACGAAATCACTGGAAAGTTATGCCGGCAGCTGTCAAGCGTTTGCGCAAACCTAAAACTGGCGAATAAAAACTTTTATATGACCCACGTCAAGAATGTATTTTTCTAGCCATAGTCAGGCAAGAATAGCAACACATCTATGCGTTGTAAAAGTTTACGAAATCACTAAAGTCTGAGAATATTGGCTACTAAAAAGTAAAATCCGTGCCTTAAAAAAATTTTCACAGAGTTATGCCCGGCAGCTGTCAAGCGTTTGCGCAGAACCTAAAACTCGAGCGAATAAAAACTTTTATATGACCCACGTCAAGAATGTATTTTTCTAGCCATAGTCAGGCAAGAATAGCAACACATCTATGCGTTGTAAAAGTTTACGAAATCACTAAAGTCTGAGAATATTGGCTACTAAAAAGTAAAATCCGTGCCTTAAAAAATTTTTCACAGAGTTATGCCCGGCAGCTGTCAAGCGTTTGCGCAGAACCTAAAACTCGAGCGAATAAAAACTTTTATATGACCCACGTCAAGAATTTGTTTTTCTAGCCATAGTCAGGCAAGAATAGCAACACATCTATGCGTTGTAAAAGTTTACGAAATCACTAAAGTCTGAGAATATTGGCTACTAAAAAGTAAAATCCGTGCCTTAAAAAATTTTCACAGAGTTATGCCCGGCAGCTGTCAAGCGTTTGCGCAGAACCTAAAACTCGAGCGAATAAAAACTTTTATATGACCCACGTCAAGAATGTATTTTTCTAGCCATAGTCAGGCAAGAATAGCAACACATCTATGCGTTGTAAAAGTTTACGAAATCACTAAAGTCTGAGAATATTGGCTACTAAAAAGTAAAATCCGTGCCTTAAAAAATTTTCACAGAGTTATGCCCGGCAGCTGTCAAGCGTTTGCGCAGAACCTAAAACTCGAGCGAATAAAAACTTTTATATGACCCACGTCAAGAATGTGTTTTTCTAGCCATAGTCAGGCAAGAATAGCAACACATCTATGCGTTGTAAAAGTTTACGAAATCACTAAAGTCTGAGAATATTGGCTACTAAAAAGTAAAATCCGTGCCTTAAAAAATTTTCACAGAGTTATGCCCGGCAGCTGTCAAGCGTTTGCGCAGAACCTAAAACTCGAGCGAATAAAAACTTTTATATGACCCACGTCAAGAATTTGTTTTTCTAGCCATAGTCAGGCAAGAATAGCAACACATCTATGCGTTGTAAAAGTTTACGAAATCACTAAAGTCTGAGAATATTGGCTACTTAAAAGTAAAATCCGTGCCTTAAAAAAATTTTCACAGAGTTATGCCCGGCAGCTGTCAAGGGTTTGCGCAGAACCTAAAACTCGAGCGAATAAAAACTTTTATATGACCCACGTCAAGAATGTATTTTTCTAGCCATAGTCAGGCAAGAATAGCAACACATCTATGCGTTGTAAAAGTTTACGAAATCACTAAAGTCTGAGAATATTGGCTACTAAAAAGTAAAATCCGTGCCTTAAAAAATTTTCACAGAGTTATGCCCGGCAGCTGTCAAGCGTTTGCGCAGAACCTAAAACTCGAGCGAATAAAAACTTTTATATGACCCACGTCAAGAATTTGTTTTTCTAGCCATAGTCAGGCAAGAATAGCAACACATCTATGCGTTGTAAAAGTTTACGAAATCACTAAAGTCTGAGAATATTGGCTACTAAAAAGTAAAATCCGTGCCTTAAAAAAATTTTCACAGAGTTATGCCCGGCAGCTGTCAAGCGTTTGCGCAGAACCTAAAACTCGAGCGAATAAAAACTTTTATATGACCCACGTCAAGAATTTGTTTTTCTAGCCATAGTCAGGCAAGAATAGCAACACATCTATGCGTTGTAAAAGTTTACGAAATCACTAAAGTCTGAGAATATTGGCTACTGAAAAGTAAAATCCGTGCCTTAAAAAAAATTTCACAGAGTTATGCCCGGCAGCTGTCAAGCGTTTGCGCAGAACCTAAAACTCGAGCGAATAAAAACTTTTATATGACCCACGTCAAGAATGTATTTTTCTAGCCATAGTCAGGCAAGAATAGCAACACATCTATGCGTTGTAAAAGTTTACGAAATCACTAAAGTCTGAGAATATTGGCTACTAAAAAGTAAAATCCGTGCCTTAAAAAAATTTTCACAGAGTTATGCCCGGCAGCTGTCAAGCGTTTGCGCAGAACCTAAAACTCGAGCGAATAAAAACTTTTATATGACCCACGTCAAGAATTTGTTTTTCTAGCCATAGTCAGGCAAGAATAGCAACACATCTATGCGTTGTAAAAGTTTACGAAATCACTAAAGTCTGAGAATATTGGCTACTAAAAAGTAAAATCCGTGCCTTAAAAAATTTTCACAGAGTTATGCCCGGCAGCTGTCAAGCGTTTGCGCAGAACCTAAAACTCGAGCGAATAAAAACTTTTATATGACCCACGTCAAGAATTTGTTTTTCTAGCCATAGTCAGGCAAGAATAGCAACACATCTATGCGTTGTAAAAGTTTACGAAATCACTAAAGTCTGAGAATATTGGCTACTAAAAAGTAAAATCCGTGCCTTAAAAAAATTTTCACAGAGTTATGCCCGGCAGCTGTCAAGCGTTTGCGCAGAACCTAAAACTCGAGCGAATAAAAACTTTTATATGAC
>JASANE010005312.1:0-45329 GCA_030248225.1 Trileptium ribeirensis | reverse complement strand
TTGCTACGGCGTGCTCATGTTTTAATTCTTTGCCAAAAAAGGGAAAGCCAAGAAATAAAAGTTTTGCGTGTGAAACTTAGTAGGCGAACTAGATTGACTTAAAATCAGGCCCAGTTGCAAGAATGGCCTGACCCAATAAGGTGCTCAATGTTGTTTGATCTAGGCTCCTCGTCTCCCTCCGGCTCGTTAACCCAGGATGCTTGCTCCCGCCATGCCGTTTTTCTCCCCGCTGCCCTACCCCCGCGTCTCGCTCAAGTATCTGTTTCGGCCTCGTTTGAGTTAAATTTCGGCTGCCTCCATAGCAAGTGCAGTGGCCCAACTACTACCGAGTTAGCCGACCCACAGCGCTCCCCAACTCTGCGCGCACTCGCATCCCGTCTGTCCTTCGTTACCAATGGTCCTAGGTACAAGAGTTTAGCTTTCGTAAAACCAACGTCCCTCCGTGTTCCCGAACATCTCTGCACATGTAGGCCCGAGTAGGCTCAGTGTGTCCAGCCTTAGGTTGCACTATGACAACGCAAACGCACCTCTGCACATAACAACAGAAATAGAGGGAATGACGGGTCAACCTCATTACCTGTGAGCAGGCCTAGGGGATGACCCTCCCTCAGGGGGACCTCCATACCTGCAGACACGTGGGCCACTATAGGGGCCAGGCCGAACACCCTGGTAAACCCGCCGAGCAGCCAACTAAGCTAAGCGGTCCCCATCGGTCAGACTAGGGTCCGCCGGGGGATCGCGTAAGGCGGGGTTGTCCGGGCACCACAGTGAAAATGGAGAGTGGCGCAGCTGGGATCCCTTAGGGCCAGAACTGGTCCTAGTACACAATATTACTCCAAAAGATAACATACCAGAACCAAGATGTCCAACCATCAATGATAATATCGGCGCATGTCACCTTTATGAGCCGGACGTTATAACGTTAGAACAGCTTAGAGCGGGGATTCGGGGGCGGTAGCCCCCCGACCTAGTCTTAGTACAGGGGTCATAGAGAGACCTTAGCTTACGCTAAGACTTAGTATATCGAGAACGGTTAGCATGCACTTCACTTACGAACCTAAAGGCTACATTGGCCACATCAAACTTTATGTTCTTCAATTTTTTTCTAATTTCCTTGCATTTTGGCAAAGCATGTCCATGTAGTAAATCTGTGTATTTGTGAAACGCTTGTATGATTTCAGTGAAAGTGTTGAACAATGAAAGGCAGACTATATTAAAAAAATAAAAAAACTCAATAAAACAGCTATTCTTATAATGAATGAAAGCGAAATGCATCATACAGCTTAAGGCGCCCAACATTCGTAGCATAAGCGCATCTGGGTCACGACCGACAACCCAGTGACACAACGAGATGGTGACCCAGCTCCTCGACTGACCCTGTTCCATCTTTGGTGCACGATGTACATGCAATCTACCGTCGTCCACACATGTCAATGTGAAAATGTCACCACAGTCGATATATCGCCGGCTGCATCAATTTGCGGATTGTGGATGCTATCATGCCTGGTGCATCAATTTTATTAAATGCGCCATTCCAGCTCCAGCAAATCATAGAAGCAGCTAGGACAACTGCACGAATTTTTAGACGGTTATCTATTATTAACGAGGAACTGTAATGCAAATATCAGCAATAGGTCCCCCTTTAGCATTACGGCGTCCAAACAGTATATCGTGAACGCGGATCTGTATATAGCATTTAGCGGTCCAAAATAAAGAGATTACATGAATGTCAAGTTCGTTTACCTCATAGCACCTGTCTACATTTGGGTGTGACAGAAAACAGCCAGGTTCCGAATTTGCAGAGCACAACCCAATCAGCTCTAGTAATATAAAACCACGCAAGTTTTATTGCATAAAATTCAATAACAACATATTAGTAAGACTGGTCATTAAGCAAATGACTAGTTAGTCTCGACCGGTCAAGGTAGTTCAGCCGCTTAACCTCAAAAAATATTCCCCAAATATCACATACGACACAATCTCCAGTATTCCCTAGAAATGAATGTCACCTTTCGAGCGAGCGAACATCGAACACTTTCCGAACAGCTCTGGAGGAAATTTAAAAAAACGACCAAAAATTTCGAACACATTGCGCATAAAACTTTGACTTTATCGAGCGAACATCGAAACAGCACTCATTTCTGTCGACTACTTTGCAGGTTTATACTTCACAGCGGCAATACATATCTAGAACATTCCTGCAAACCAAATGCTGTATAGGACAAATAAAGCTCCGACAACCGCCATGGCCGAAACTGATTTCTCGAGGAAATTACCAACTAAAATAATTTGTTATAATGCAGGCTTTAGCTTGACAATCAGATGTTAAATTAGTAATTATAGTATAAGTTAAAATGCAGGCAGACCAAACTGTTCCGGCTTAAATTCTTGTAAAGATGGAATGACCAATGTTGCTTCGTTTAAAGCTGAACCAGTAAGACGTGGATCAGGAACGAGAACAACCTATAAAAACGAGATAAAGCAGAAACTTAAAGTTGACATGATCCAACAGGCAGTTGTCCAACTGTAACTAAAGCAGAGGTTCTAGTCCATTCGATTCAAAAACCAGCCATTCAGGAAAGGCAACGTTATGGTGATTTCCAGCACATTTAAAAACCATATAATATTTTGTTTCTTTCAATTTAAAATCAAAAAAGCAAATTTTCAAAACTCTTCCCAACTCTCAAAAATGGGACTCCATCTTTTACATCACGCGCCTTAGAAGAAAAATTGAAACTCGGAACGGCAAAATCCAAAATTTTTCAATTCGTTTCAGTTTTGCGACGATTTCCGTAAGATATTACAACTGCAGAAACACAAATTTAAGTGCACAATTTCATCACACATCATAAAATAAATAGAAAATTCAGTGATCCAACAGACAAAAATATTTCCAAACATGCAAATAAGATAGTAACGTGATAGAGGATCTAATAAATTTTGACCGCTATTGGGAATTACACCGCGGTTTACTCGCTCCGTTTTAGCCGTTTCCTTCATAAATCTGATGCTTTCTGTCAAGTACATGTGCCATCAAGCTGTGCATATTACACATAAACAAACAACACTAATTTATTTCAGTATAAGATATAAGAAACACGAACATGAAGCATGAAGTTGAAACTATAACTGTCCACTATATAAAGCGATATTATCATACCTGCATACCAGCATTAATCGCTGATCTAACACCATTTGGCGCATCTTCGAAGACAAGAACCTAAAATAACACTAAAAAGGGATATTAAAATTAACCATTAGGGAACTAAACGTGTCGTGCCCATTGATGCACTTTGCATTAGCGAGTAATGCGAAGCGTGCTCGTGTCGTATGGTGTTTGCACGTGCGTTGTTATTCGGTCGCTTTACATGGTTCACTTCTTATAGCTCAGTGGATCAAGTAGTCTCTTTACAATGGGTTCAAATTTTGCCTCCCACGATAGGCAAAATTAATTCGGGCATTAAAAATAGCTGGTAGTTACTACGATGCATCTTAACTAAAAAAGTACATATTACCCCGAACAGTAACCAATATAAAATTTACAATAATTAACCGCCAGATTGAAACAGGACGATCAGGATTTTCTTTACACTCAGCGTCAACAAAAACGCAATGTGTACTAGAAATCCAGCATCACGTGCTGGAAAAAATCGGCACACGGCGAATCGTTAATATACCTTCAATTAAATTCAATCCATAGATTGATTATACGAGCCACATTTCAATAAAAATAGTGAAATTCTTAAATTCGGTGTGCTCAACCCCCCAATTTAAATAAAATATAATATCCCGTCAAAGAACATTTATTCTAAAAAAACTTGGTTACACTAGAATTAAACTACTACCCAGAGATTAAATGCTTAAGATTTAGCTCAAAATTTAATGCGTAACTAATGTACGATGAAGAATGTACTTTAGTGATGTAAACTGAACTGGATTCTATAATCGCTGAAAATTTTTCCAGTGGCATACAAACTCCTGGCTCGGGACCAGTCAGAGTTTCCATTTGTCTATAAATACTATGAATAGTACACAATGTATACGATTTGTCCAGTTTCACTTGCTTCACTTGTTTTTCGATATATAGCGAATAGTATCCTAATAAACTGCATGCGCCAATAAAACGGAACGAGCGTGGCTTCCTATATTATTGTGTTCATGTTTGATCACATGTAATTGGTTTTGTGTTTGATGTAACCACCATAGGCATGAACTGGGTGCCTCTGGTTAAAACTCGGTGTCTTCGAAATCTACTATTTTCAAAAATCAGATTTTATGGAAATGTGCTAAAATTAACAAGCGGCCACAAACTTCAGAAAGGAATTTTCGCTAACAATGTCAACTGGCGCGTTTTGACTGGAAGGGCAAGAAACCTTGCTATGTAGCACCGGAAAATATCAGTAGCCCTACACCTGTTCACCACCCCCCAGTTTGAGAGGCCAGTAAACAGGGAGACCACGGGTTCAACCACCCAAAATAGAAAAGATTTGAGGATGATTTACTCCTAAATTTGAGGACATCATAGAAGTATTTTTCCCTAAATTTGGAAGCGCAACTGCTGGATGAATCATTAATTATTTTACTTTAGAAATTAACTTTAAGCTAAGACTTGCGAAAAGAAAATATAAACTTCGACGTAACAAAAACATTGAGTGGGCCACTTGCGTTAGTTATAGATACCATCGACACGATACCGTGCGCAACGACCTCAAATTCCGTCCACCTCTCCCCTAGGAAATCTTTGAAAATGGATGCAACTTTCGACTTTCACGTTCAAGATGCGATTTTTGGTTAAAGGTTGATAAATTTTGAGGAACATTTGTTATTAAATTTATGCGCGATTAAACTTAAGGTGGCCCCACTAAACATCCTATTTTGTAATTTTACATATAAATAATTTATTATTGTTACGGTACGTTTTGCATCAATTGAAATTCAGCGTAAGTTGATCATTGATTAGATTTCAATCGTGAGCACTGTGTTCGCGAAAATTCATGTAAAATTACTCAAATTTTTGATAAAGAAAATTTGACCAATTTGAATTAAACTGGTTTTGTTCGCAAACACCAAGAGCTTAACTATAAGATCGATTTGATTGTGACGTAACTTTTGCATTAAATTTGTTCGCGAACACTGAATAATGTAAATTTAATAGATTAGGCATTACGGAAACGAATTTTTGCAAACAAAAACACCGAAATTCTGTTCGGAAACAAGGTCTAATTTCTGGCGATTGAATTTGGTTTTACTAATATTCGGTTATCGAAAAACCGAATGAAATTCAGCTTTTTTCCATAACACGGGTTTGCGATTCGATATCCATAATTACAAAATAGGATAGCTGGCGGGGTCCCCTTAAGTTTACTTGCGCATTAAAGATTTGGCATTTTTCACCTAAGCTCGATGAAAATCAAGATAATTTTAGCAGGACTTTGTTATCTGGGGAGATTTAAGGAGATAAAAGCGTGGCCAACCTAAATAAATCCTCATTTGACAGGAGCACTACTAGCTTATTCGATGCGTCACAAAACTTGTAGTAGCTTATTCAAAGTGCAGAAAACAAGGCACAACCAAATAAGACAAGACAAATTAAATTTTTTGTAATTCGTGTTCGCTGACGTCGGCCTTTGACCCGACGAGAAACAACTACTTTAAAGTTAAGTTTCCAAGTACCTCTTTCATAGACTTCGGTGGCGGCTTGAACCGGGATGCTGTGACAAGGAATGGATCTGGAGCCGGCTTAGACAGCTTCACTTCCGGATCATCCGGTGTACAAACGGAATGGGAGAATAGTCTAAAAGCAAACAGTAACATGTGGGAAAGAACACCAACTTGCCGCAGGTTTTAACTTGAGATGCCAGAAGACTGCCGTTGTTTGGGACACGCAGATTTTCCATGATCGTTGACGCTGGTCCCATTATTCTAGTGCCGGACCATATTTCAACTAATACATAAAGCTGCACAAATGCCACAGACAACAAATAATTTTAGCAACAATTTATAATATAGTATTTCAAAAATAAATAACGCACAAATACATGAAGGGATTGAGATCCAATTTACAAAATAATGTTACGCTTTTTACATCATACCAATACAGCAACACTAATACTAGTAAATTGCAAAGCAAGTCGCAATGGAGCGAAGTGTGGCTACTCCGCACTTATTGACAATTTTTCCGTTCAAAATTCAACTTCCTAAACTCGCTTAAAGTTTCACATTAGCAATTAAACACCGGCAATAGTTCAACGATAATGCTACGATCACTTTAGTCATATATCGAAACCGAAGAACTAGTTACTTCTTCCAGTGAACAAAAAGACAAAAAATTATGAAATTTATAAATCACAAATAAAAAATATAATTAGAATGATTTTACGTAGTAAGGCCACTAATACATGCCTTATTTGATGCATATCACGCAAATACAATAGTTTTTATCGTATTTAGCAACCCCGAAAATCAATAGACACGTTCAGTTGATCTAGATACATCTATATATTGGAAAATTGATAAATTTAATTATTTTTGGTGCCAAAATTTATTATGGGATAAATAAAAAAGGGGTTATAACACAGTGAATATGTTGTTAAAATAATGAAACCAACTGTTCATAATCCCAAACAAGCAAAAAAATTGTGTTGTTATTTTTTGAGGTATTCTTTAAACTTTGCGTCATAGCTCGAACACAGCATTGACAAAGAATGTTTAACATGAAAGTTGTAGCTGTCGATGACAGAATTCTCTACGGTGGTCTCCCTTTTTAACTAATGAAGATTTTATCTAGAAATATAGGTCGCGATATATAGATACCGGATTGCCAAATTTCGAAAAAGTGACCCTTGACCCATTTTGACCGGGAAGACGTAGTCGGCAGGTTTAGCGTCTAATGAAAGAGCACAAACAGATCAAATTTGTGATCAAATAAAAAATTTTTGAAGATCCACGAGTTACGATCTCCATAGGCGGACAATCAAAGAAATTTTTACGATTTTTGCGGCTAACATAGCTACTTGAGGAAACTCTGGTTGCTTCGCTCGCTCCGTTTCAACCAGCATTTTTGGGCTAAGCAGTTGCGATATAAAAATAAGACTTATGTCACGTTCTTAAACCACCTCTAATTTTCGTAAGAGGTAAGCATAGCCAATGTAATGATATAAATCTAGGCACTTCAGTTGATACTATAATTGAATTCTGTGAGCAGTGAGTGAAACGAATATAGCAGGGAAATCTCGCTGACCAGATTGCTAAATTTAAATGGTGTCAGTTTCTAGTTGTTTGAATGAGGCGTATAGCCAGAAATTTGGCTGGATCGATTGACTCTCGCTATTGTAGCTAATTTAAAAGATCAAACTCTCTGTTTGTGCCTTTTAGTTATATGCGAACACGTATTCCAAGATCTTCTACCTGAAAAAGACGGGCCGAACAATTCCGCGTAGAATTGTAAAGGTATCCGAATGGTATGGGCGCTATATCGACAAGTAATGCAGGTTCATTTTGCAGAGCAACCACTCTATAAGTCTAATAGTACAACGCTACAAGGCACTTTTATGATGTAGGGTTTAGGTCAAAATATGCATTAAATAGACAGATCATACCCAAAATACACGAAGGCGGCAATAATTCCTCAAGCGTTCGAGCTATATGGGTCTTTATTGGTCTCAATATGTACGATAATTCACCCTCTATATAGCTTCAAATGATGTGCTGTTATATTTACGCTGCAGGGCTGGATCAAAATAGGTTTTCATTCGGTCCATGAGAGCCAAAATACATAAAACGCAATATCTCTGCATCCACTCTAGCAGCTGGGTGATTGGTGTTTTTTGTAGATCAATTTATCCTCTCTATAAAGCTGCTCGTGGAGTGCCGTTGTTTCCATTATATTCACTGCAGCGTAGGCATAAAAATGGGTTATTGAACTGGACCCATGACATCTACAACACACAAAATGGTAATATCTCATGCAACCGGTTGAACTACATGGGGGTGCTATTGGTCGCCTTTTGCAGGGCAATTCATAACCTGGCTTCTGGAAACAATGGAAAGGGTGCTCACGTATATCGACGTACCCCCAGTCAGTGCACATGAGGTAAATTTTGGTTTCCCACAGTTCATGCCTAAGGTAATTTTATGCGCTGCCAAAATTTGCAAAATTTTCCACATTACGGCGAAATATACGCGAGTTTATTCCTGTTTTGATCAAGCATATCTCCAAATTTTTTTCTATGGGACTAAAATTTTTAATTCCTAGATATTCATAATCACAGTCAATCCTTAAATTACATTATAGTTGATGTTTTCTGACAGTTACAGTGCTTAATGGTGTTCCAGTTAAACTGGGGATCCAACGTTGAAATGGGGAACGTCGCCCTAGGCATTTTCAGCTTTCGCCATATTCGAAATGGGGGACCACCCCAGCTTATGCTCGCCTCGTATAATTTTGCTAATTGAAAGAAATCAGCTCTAGGTACTTTGAAGTTGCAAACCCATAAATACGTAATAGGTGGTATATCTCCACAACTATTCAAGCAACGTGGCAGATAATGAGCTCATTTTCTAGATTGATGTCAACATTGATCTCTAAATCACATACTCAACACTCAGATTAACCATCTTGGCGATGAGATAAGCAACAGTCACGGACAAATATAAGTGCATAAAAACGAACACGAAACGCAAACTAACGCTAGAAGGTATGTTTACAAACGAACGTTGTTATATTTACGACAGAATCTTTTTGTCGGCGTTTCTCAACTAACGTAAACGCAAACTAATGGTCTAACGAACCAACGAACGTTGTTGTTGTAACGAACTTTGTTTATAAACGAACGTTGTTACGTTCGGTTCTGTGTACTTATTTTTGTTCGTGACTGTACTTGTTTTGAACGTTACCATCTGCAGGTTATGACATCATAAACATATTGTCTGTCGTGAATAGCAATGGTACTTTAAAAAACTTGCAATCATGGCAAATTTACAATCAGTAAGCAGAAACAATACCGTAAATTTTTGACTATTTATTGCCAATAAATCAACTGAATCAGTGGTCTAAATGTAGAATATCCGGACGGAGTACAGAAGTTAACAGATTTGAAACTGAGTTCTACCGGAATATAAAATCAGTCGACTAATTTACTCTTTTAAATCTATATGATAATTACCCAAATAGTTCTTTGTGGCTGCTTGTTTTCATGTTATAATATGAAGCATTTGATCCGGTGCATACTGCTATTGGGATATTGTGCTGATTTAGATGACGAACTAGGCGTTCAGAACCTGTATAGTATACATGAAAAACCACCATGGTTAAATTTAGCCACTGCTATACCAGGGAGTAACCGGAATCCCGGTTCCGGCGAACATCGTGTTCCGGCGGAGGGCAAAAACCATACCGGAACCAGAAGTCTGTTTGAAATTTTCCATATTTTTGCTGCATCTGTGGTTCAAACATATGTGATATATGTATACAATGATCAAGTTCCAATAGAACCAAGCAAAAGAAAAGATTAACTCAGCAATGAGAAACGTAAGTAGGACAGACACACAATTTTAGTAAGAATTTTTCATGTTAACCTGCAGGAGCTTGTTAACAAAACAGAGCCAGGCCGATGGTTGTAGCAGCTATTTTACACATTCAGAAGTCTGCAGGGTATGTTAGAATTAACACAATATGGATTATGTAGAAGTACTTAGCTGTAAGCGTGACTATCATAAATTGCGTCAGGCATCAGCCAATACGCTTGCAACTTTGTAAATCAGTCTACGTTGACGTGAAAACATTATCTGCAAAGCAGCGAGAAACTGTGTCCTTGGTGAAACTGTGCCAGCGGTATAACAGTTGCATTCTAATTAGAAAGTTATTATTATCATCTAACTGACGCAGACTTTAGAACACTGCGCAAACAAATAATAAGGCGATAGTCAAAAAATTTTGAATGATACCTATTAACATTTAGATATAACAAACTATGGTTTATATGAGTGGCGTGGATGATGTTTGACAACGCATAATCAATGCTAAGTACAAACAATACTAAGTTTATCCATGTGTCGTGGAAAATAAGATGATGGTAATGGGTTGTCAGGTACAAGGTCACTAACAAACATGTTATCAAACTTCGCTAAGCATTAACTAATCTGACTTATATTATCACAGCATGTACTGTAATGTGCGATAGGACATAAGTTATATCACGCTCAAAAATTTTATGCAATAAATAATCAGATTTATGTAGTTTAACACATTATTAAACATTGAATTAGCAGGCCATGACAGGCTGCTTAAAATCAATATAGTTCAGTAATTAAACGTTTTTATACACAAGTACCATGAAGTATTCACCCTATATTTTACCTTTGCCTGAGTAAACTCTCATGTTGAAAGTTATTAGCATTATGAAACGGCTAACTAGAAAAATAAAGGTCACTCGCGAAGCTCGATGTTTGTCGTTTCGAGATTGTTTGAATGATGCACCGTGAACCCCGTTATGAATATGTGACGCCGTGCATCAACATCGTTCGTTAGCAACTTAACCAAGCTTGGCGTATGTGGCTCGTCGATTAAAGCCATTGCACGGATCTACGCCATCACTGTTTATACAAAACGAGAGTATTGTGATGTAATTTCACATGCAATAATTGTTAGTTGGCCAATACAAAGTATTGATTTCTTTTAGGACTTACTACAACGGCAACCAGTAGTCTAGCCATATAAAAGCGAAGCGATGCTGCAAAGTTACCAACATGCAGCACAAAATCTGATATTAGCAACACACGTTACAGACATAGAGAAAATGTAAGATTTTTGATGACCCACAGAAAATAGAGTCAATATTGCAGTATTTCTGTAAAATTTAGGACAATTTACTATTGATTATGATACATCAAATCTAAGCTGCTGGGTGCAGACGCAAAATGAATATCCGTTCTATAAGATGTATTCGTAAGTTGCTTTAGGTTAGAACAGCTTATAAACGAGACGGAGACAAATAGAGTACTCCCTTTCACATTATAACCGTTATAATGTGAAACTGAGATTTGACATGGCAGGAATTGTGTTCGTGCAAATGCAGTCGTGCAAAAGGGCGTTTAGTTTACACAGAAATCCATTGCATTATGTGATCTATCCCACGAGTCTTGCCTGATTTAATTAACCTTCCAGCCCATCTGATGTAGTTACACAGTGACCTATTATTAATCCATGTGATCTCATAAAATTAAGTTGTCCGTCGCCATCCGACTTTCTTTGATAAATTCGTTACATATATCCGCCTAGAACATGATCGATAATTTCAATGGGCACATCCTAGTTAAGTGATCTATCAATGCTACCCATGATTTATGCCATATATCTGTTTCAAAGCTATCTGAAAACTGGCTTCTCCACATAAACAAGGAGGGGATCGCAAGTGTTGCGCCCTCTCTCAGGTTCCGCTAGTTCGTGCCCCTAGGTAAACTTTGGCCTAATCGGAATTCATGCCCAGAAGGTACTGTCCTGTTCAGTTAAAAAGTTACCAAATTTTTAGCCGATGGTATAGCCGCTTTAAGAATTTCGCCTAAAAATCACCAAATTTTTCTCTGCGGAAAAAATTCCTTATTTTTTCTAAGCAGAACTGCAATTAATTGCTCAATTATACATTTTTGGCGTTTTCTACTTTAATACAAATCATTTATAAACTGGCGGCATCGTTTCCGATAGAAAGTGTAGTTCCTCCTCCACGGCCCCCTTCCGAACTTGGGCCCTTCGATGTAATTTTAGCAGTTTTGAGAAGGCAGTGAACGCATTGTCTTAAGTTGTTTTTGTTCTGCTCAGTACAAACAGATTAATGTCTCCGAGAAACCGATTATTATACAGCGGAAACTGTGTACTGTCAAGCTAAACACAAACTCCATGTGAACGTCATCCGAGTGTTTGCGTAATTAAACGGCACATTACACCGATGAAGACAAAGATGAGTGATTTTCGAAAAAGAGATAAAAGATACTGTTTTAAAGACAGCGAAAATGATATTATTTCTACACAAACAAAAGTTATTTAATGAATGGCTAATATACAAATATACATAACGCTTGATATATATACAGCTGGAAACCTTTACCATACAAATTATTTCCTTGCTCCTTGAAATTTTCCGACTTGGAGAATGGCAGAATATAGCAGGAAAGTGAGAAGACAATATATTTATGTAACAAGATTTTACAAAACATCCAACAATATTACGACGAAACAGTGACTAAAAATCAGATGTAAAACAAAACGCCGCACAATCCAAGCCTTGAATCTAGAATAACAACGCAGCAGCTCTTGCGAATTTTACAAGCTTCACATATAAATAATTCATGATGTCATATGTATACTGAATCTTATCAGTAACGGCATTCGCAAACTAAAATGTTACCTGGCATTAGTTTCGATTTCGGAAAGAGCGTTTCGAAGCTTTTCTCTAGTTCATCCAGAAATTCTTCTGCAAGCAGAGGCATTTTGTAATGATCAATAATAATCTAAATTTTAATCGAGAAATCGTTATCACTGTCCGCTCCTACAGCAGATATGGAAAATAGATTAGAAATATTGCAACGGATCGTGAGTTTCAGCGGACATTTATACATTATGTGAGCGGCATTGAATTTCAATCTCCAAACAGCAGATTATGTGCACATATCTAGAATGACATGCTCTATAAAATGATACCAATGAAACCCATATATATCGAGCGGTTTATATGTAAGAATCAATCATCCCAACCAATGTTTAATTATGCATGTCATCCTAAAAACCCCAATAACGAACATCGTAAAATTTCACCACTATCTAGCTAGTAACAAGTATTTTCTTTGCGTGTTTAATATATATTTATGTAACATCAATGGCAATCGGCAATGGTATATGGCAATCGAGTTCATTGACCCTAAATTCATTGAAAACATCTGAACGGAAATGAAATATTTGTGCTGGACTCTAGATAATTAAACCATCGTATTTAGAGTTCCGAAAAAACCCATATTTAGGCCATTTTTGATCCCTGCAAGCAATAAATAGCCAAACAAATGAAAACACACTACAATGAGAATTCAACAATACTGGAAGTAGGTTCTCATTAGATGCTTTCTCATTAGTTATAACAAAACAGACCACTCAACTTAAAGTGGGGCACAAAGCGCAAACGTAAAAATGTATACTACTGTCATCAATTCGGACCGTAACTTGACACTTCGACTCTAACACAAAACCGCTCTTCAGCCAAGCAAAAACGATATGAAAATTTCTATCAATTGGAACCAACCATTTCTGTAGTTATGTACGATAATAGCTAAAGTTAGGTAAACCAAATCACAATGGGCTAAATTCACTAAAACTACCTATTCAACAAATCGTGGTGCTATCATCACGAAATATCTGGCACCGTTTGCTTATATTTAGCTGTGCCTACTTATTTAGGATGTGGGTAAAGGCTAAATCGGTATAGGCTATAGGTATAGGCATCATCGAATATGACTACACTAGGCTATTCAAAATGGCAATCCACCGCCTGGTTCGCCAGCACAGTCTCAAAATACAGGCCGAACACAACCGGTTCATGGCTCGACTGTCGGCACTATTTATACTCTAATCGCACTATATATAAACATTTGGAACATGCTTTCTAATGACGTAGTCACAGCACCCAATGTAGAGACTTTCAAAACGCGCCTCCACGACTCGCATGATATTCCGTTATTGTGATTTGTTTTGCCGCTGCCTTCAACTATTATAGCGCACAAACTTTATCGTTTCGATCCGTTCGACCAAACTGCCGATGCTTGCGATCGGCATCTATCCCAATCTGACATGCTTATTCGCGAAATAGCTTCCGAACCTTGACTTACTGAAGGATTGGGGCTCCGGTGAGCATAAATCGCTAACCAGATAAAAATTCACAAATGACATCTGCAATTCATTCCCAAAGTACAGTGTCTCAATTTACATATTTGATAATGATGAAAGCTAACTCCTTTCAATATCTTGGCAACAAAGTTGTTGGTGATTGCATAAAATTAGCTTAATTTAACTAAAGACTCTTATCTGTATGCATCTATTCATGTAAAATCAAGTCATATAACTACGGACCAAAAGAGCCCACACTCTACGTAGCACTGAAAAAGTAAGTCATATAGCAATTTAAGGCAGCAAAATTGTATATTATAATATATATATAGTAATGTCCTGTAGTAATGCCATCTTTGGGACTAAACTCAGATGTACCTGGCACGCTTCCAGTTGTGACTTGCCCATCACTTTCTGCTTCACCGAGAAGTTGTATTCTGCGTTATATCTAGCAACGATTTCCCCAATTGCGATCGAATACAGTGTCTCGGTATCTAAAAACAAAGTAATACGAAATTCAAACAAACTAAATCGAATAAAAATGGTTTAGCGGAAATATTTTAGTTGTTCACGTTACGTTTACAAAATTATAACTAAAAGGCAGTGACACACGATGCGGCATCCATACTTATTAATGGAAACGTGCCACAAAGTGTGCTGTAACAAGTGTACTGCATACCTGAAACAAATAACTTCAATCATGCTTTGAAGACGATCTAGTAATTCGCAAGCGATGGTGAAACGGAACGAGCGTGGTTTCATCAAGTGGTAATGTTGTGTAATCACTTGTAACAGGCTTTGTGTTTGATGCATATACTACACTAAACCTCTGCAGCCATCATGAACCCCTAGGAAACCCTAAAACCTAGTGGTCACTAAACCCTTCAAAAACTGAAATAGCACTAACTATTAGTGCTAGTCTTTAGATAACGGAACCATTGTATTCATTATGAGTAAAACCTTATATATGCATGCATAGACCATTCTTAGGTACGCAAAACGTAGACTACTGAAAGACAGATTCGATTTTGGCAATCGTGTTCATTGACCTTAAATCCAATGAAAAAATCTGAAAGGGCAAGAAATATTCGTGCCGGACTCCAAACATCCAAACCATTGTATTAAACGTTCAGAAAAACCTATATATAGACCGTTCTTGATTTTTGGACACAATAAATAGCCAAACAAATGAAAACATTTTGGAAATTGTGTTCGTCTATCGTAAAACCCTTGAAACCGCATGAAAAATATAATATAGTCAAGTTGGACTCTAAATAGCAAAACGAGGTATTCAGCGTGCTTGGTAACGTAATATACACTCGTTGTAAGGTAGAGAACATGCAATAACATGCAGAAATTTGAAAAATCGTTATTTCTAGCAAAGGCTCGACATACCATATTTGGTAGAGGGACTGGTCCCATAAAAATCGTGGTCCGCAAAGCTGTAAATCTCGATGCGCGGCTTTTGTTCGGTTTTCGATGCAAAGGTTGTGTCACGAGATGTGACTGGCAAAGGCTCGACATACCATATTTGGTAGAGGGACTGGTCCCATAAAAATCGTGGTCCGCAAAGCTGTAAATCTCGATGCGCGGCTTTTGTTCGGTTTTCGATGCAAAGGTTGTGTCACGAGATGTGACTGCGAAATGCTGATACTCACATGGCCAAATTTGGCAAAGAACCTTTGAAAACCTGTTTTACCATTTTCGCATCTGATCCGCCATGGCCCGTGACACTATTGTCAGTATCAGTTGTATTGCACAATTGTACGTTCGGGCTAACGGCTAGTCGAGAGTGAATCGGCATAGCGTAATAGCGACAAAGCATCCTGAAAGTTGAAAGAAGCGAGGCAGCACCAGCAAGAGAAGCCAGGGTACCGGAAGTGCGCGAGACAAGTGCAACAATTGCTTGAATCTTTGAATGTTGGGGAAAAACAACATTAGCCGGAAGCCCATTCCACGTATCAACAAGAGAAGCAAACTCGAGCACAGTTGAGTCGGGGATGTATGTGTGAACGCAATTTGAGCGGATGGCCACGTAAGTTACTCTCATTCAGCATGAAAAATCGTGACAAAGATAAGTCGACAAGACCATGAGCCATACGATAGACCATAAAAAGATCAGCTCTTAAACAACGGAGCTCCAAAGTTTGAAGTTGGAGATGTTGCAAACGTTGTTCATACGGCAAGTGACTAATATTGGCGACTAATTTGGTGGCGCGACGTTGTACGTCCTCCAGTAGCTTAATGTCACGACAAAGATGAGGGGACCATGATGTTGAAGCATACTCCAGACGCGGCCTTGTAAGCGTTTTGTAGATTGGCAAAAAATATGACGAGATCGACATGCAAAATTGCGCTTAAAGGCCATGATCACTCTATTGCATTTTTGTACAACTTCACTACAGTGCTTAGAAGATTTCAAATTGTCACTAATCCACACTCCAAGATCGAGTTCATTTGACTTGTTTGGAATAGCAATGCCGTTTAGGTAATAGGTTTGGTGGGGATTGGAGAGTCCAAAGTGCACACGCGACGATTGGTAGCATTAAAGTCAACAAGCGATTCGATGGACCACTCTTCTACACCAGATATATCATTACGAATGGCTTGTATATCTAACTCGAACCAGTTTTTAGAAAGGCGACGACACAGCTTAGTGTCGTCAGCGAACATATAAAGTTTAGACGACACAAAATTGTCCATATCGTTGATATAGTATAAGAATAAAATAGGGCCTAGGACGTATCCTTGAGGGACCCCACTTGAGGCAGTAGTGGGACGGCTCTTACATCCATTAATACAGACGAATTGTTTTCTGCCGATCAAAAAAGAAGCTAACCACGAAAGCAAAGGATCGCCAACGCCATACATTTCAAGTTTTCTTAATAACCTACGGTGGGGGACACAATCGAAGGCCTTCTGCAGGTCCAAGTAGATTACGTCAACAGTATCTTCTATTTTGATCGCGAAGATGGGTTCGGAGTTGTACGCATACAACTAATGGGCACATCCTCGTCACTTCTGTTATCGAACAAAAAAATTTGTCGAAATCCATCCACCCGAAACTGAGTTACGCGTTACAAAACAGAGCAAAAGGTTTTTCAATCCTTCCTCCTAGCGCTCTCAGTCGAAACTCCACTCGCTCCGTTTTAAGCACTGAACGTCAAAATAAATTAAAATTACCTCATTCTGGTCTGTCGCTCAGAATTACAGGACAATAGCGGTAATTATAATCTGGCTTCTCCAAACCGGGGCTTTAGCCCAACAGTGCTCGAAAAAACGCAGTTTTTACACATTTCCCAAGTGATCCCCATTTTCAGGAGGATCCGTGGAGCAGCCGTATAATTCTAGTGCAAAACACAAACTAGGCTAACGGCTAACAATAAAGTAGATGCAAAACGGATTTTCCGATTCCTCATTGATTCTTAATATGAAAAAATATTGTAACGATAACAACACGCTTAATTCCGCCAATAAAGCAAAAATCAGAAGTGCCAACCGGGCACATTTTGAATTAAATTACAAGCTGTGAAAGCGTGAAACACAACCAAACAAACTTAAGCACTCGACATGTGGCTTAAAAGGTAACGACGGATGTCTAGTGTGGTCGAGTGCTACAGAAACAAAATATAATTTTGAAATGTCCGAGACAACCAACATTCAGTTTACCCGACATTAATATGGTAAAATACAACCGTTAGTTTATTAAGTGTTGTGCATGAAATTAAAATATGAGTATACACACCTTCTATAACATTTGAGCATAGTTGAATCTTTGTTTATGCGAAATATATTCTTCACCGACTGCAATTAAATAGACACCCTGGAAACCAAGAAAGAAACTTTATCTGGGAGAATCTGAAAAATCCAAAAAATGGTAGGTCCGCACCAAATTTGAAGGTCCAGGTGATTAAGTGGTTTTACTCTTATAAAAATAAGTTTAAATAAGGCAAACGAAAGGATGTTTCAATAACTGTATAAATTTACAGCCCTTCAAACTACAAGTTCACCATCACCAATGTTAAATATATATATACCACATCTTGATGAAAACATGTACATACCTAACAAAAGTCCGTCTAGATCAAATATAACGTGTGATACGGGATTGTACGACATTATATATAATTAGCGCTAAGAATAAAAATCTAAATAAAACTAGAAGGAAAAATACTCTGTACAGGCAAGAAAAAGAAACACCTGTTTGGGAAAAGTATTTTATTGGAAAAATGGTATTTGAGTTGGCGAAATAATGTATTATTTTGAAAACTGTTTTTAAAATAGTCTTTTCCAACCATGCATGGAATCCCAAAATTACTATGAACTAGGTTATATATATGTATAATCCTTGTTCTTCTCCTTTGTTACATTTATTAAACGAAATGAGTATTAAGCGCTATTTATTACTGCACGCAGTCGCTAAAATTACCTTGCACTAGGTTGTTAAACCCCTGTTTATCCATTTTTGCTACATTTGTCAAATTAGATGAGTAATAAGAGCTATTAATAAATAGTGCATTCAGTTACTAAAATAGGCTCTAAACTAGGAGGTTAAGTGCAACCTTTGCAACTGCTTCATGATTTTTTGCATTAAAAATATTATACTTAACATAAGTTATAACACGCAGGCACTAACAATGTTTAGGAATCTTATATAAAATGAAAAAACGGAGTTTAGCGCCGATGTATGTCAAGCGGCAATTTTTATATACCGTCAGCTAAATTACTGTTCCCATTTTTTCATTTTTCGTTTTCTTTTGATAAAAACACTAAAACGGTTTAATACGACAATTTAACGCACTGAAATCAGAACTTAAAGTTAAACGACCTATGACTACTATCTATATACTGTCAATCAAAGTCGCAGTTGCTGCTGAAAACTGCCCTTTTGCAATTATGGAATCACGTTACATGACTAGGACACATAAATTTGGCTCTAAAACACTAAATTGGCGTAACTTGACATTTTAAACACCAAAAATCGTTTCTGATCTATGAGGGCTATATCATCAGCAAAAGTCTCTGTCGTCGCTTAAAAACAATTTTTAACCATCTAATTTACGTGGGATACATAAATTTGATCTGAAACACCAAAATGCCTGAAACTGACACTGTTGTCCGCTAAAATTACAATTTTGACGATATATGATTACAAAAACGTAGCCAAGAATTTTGAAAACGGGGTGTCGCAGCCCACAGTGGGTACTTAAAAAAAGGGGGGTGGTCGCGCTCAGAAATATGAAAAACGGGGTCCAGGAGGGTACGTCATTCAGTGATGTACATTTCTACGAGTTAACCGTGTACGAGCGGAGAAAGTTTCAATGAAATTGCATTTCCTAGCCCGGAATAAGAATTGATATATTATGTACGCCGTAAACAAGTAAAAATGCAACTGTTGCCAAAATAGCGAATTTTTATACAAAAATGTGAAGTTTGGTCAAAAATACGGTTGAAAGTAATTGTTTTCTAGTGCAAGCGAGGCTAACTTTAGGAGTATTCCAGACATGATTTTCAGACGGAATCATTTAAAAAAATTGTTTTAGTTAGACCCCCGCAACCTTCTCCGACCTGGCTAGGGCCTTGTATGATTACTAAACTATAAGACGGTATCACTCTTCGTGACATAGGATAAATTTACGCACAAAATAGCAAAAATGACTTATGTTTAACATACCAGCAAAGATCAATATGAGCAAAACGTTCCCGAACCAATAAACCAAAATGGTTTATATAAATATTTTAGCCCTAAACTATAGCGTTTTATGAATGCAGCAACGTCAAGCGAAGTCAGCTTCCAAACAATATTATCTAACTTCCTCTTTTTGGTGGCTCTCCACACAATTTGCAACCGTTCGCTCCTAATGGTACTAAAATGGCACATTAGATTTTCTAGATTGATTTCCACAATCAAAATTAACATCAACGCCATGCTTTTTCCATTTCATAAAAGAGAACTAAACATTGTTACTACCTTTGTGTTATAACCTATGTGAACTATATATTCAATATAACAAAAAATTATGATACAGTTACAATGATTTTACTTAACTGAATCCACGATAATTATAGCGACTCAATGCAAAACTAAATAGCGCAGATTAGTCATCTCGATGGACAAAATCTAGTCTAGAAAAATGCATATAAATAGGGCTTTCACAACCTAGTCTAGTGGTAAATTAGCGATTTAATGCAATACTAAATAGCGTTTATTACTCATCTCGCTTAACAAACTGTAATAATTATGTACCAAAAGAGCAATGACAGGGGTTACACATATTAACGTAGTCCAGGGTTAATTTACCAACAACTGCATGCAAGGCTAGAAAAAACATTTATCGTTAAAAGCACATTTTCAAAAATACATTACTTCGCCAACCGAAATAGCATTTTTCCAATACGCTTTTTTAATCAGTAATTCTTTTTTCTTGCCCGCAGAGGACATTTTTCCAAATATAAAATATTTTGTGCGAGGGTGAAGCGGAGCGAGCGTCACTTCAATGTTATTATTTCGTGTAGTCACCTGTACCAGGCTGTGTTTGATGTATATACCATTATCAACCACCGGAACCTTGAAACCAGTGAAAAACCTAAAACATCACCGATACTAATCCCATCGCAAAAACTATCAACGCATCAAGTATTTGTGGTGGTTACTAGATTACCAAGTCATCTTATGCATCGTACTAAAACATACATACAGACCATTCTTGCTGCCCTGTACGCAATACATAACAAAACTGTTGAACACAGCCATATTCTGAAAATCAGGTTCACTGAACTGTATCTGACTAAAATATCGAAAACAGACAAAACGCTGAACGCCTTACTACAAATCTAAATTTACATTCAGTAGCTAAATTATCAAAAACAAATGTTTATTTACCCCTTCGTGTAAGTTAAGGTTATTTTTTGCCGAAGTACAACTGCAAAACCAAATAGTATTGGCGAACTGTAAATGAGATTTTATTTATAAATGCTGAAAAAAACAAAATGAATTTCGCCAACTCCTAATGCATAAGTTCAAAGTATGAGCCAAACACAGAAAAAATATGTCACTAGAGGCTGTCGGCTAGGGTGTTCATGCCACAGCCGGTGATCAGTCATCTGCTGCCCTTTCTTTCAACAGGGTCTTCTCCATATTCCAGTTATTTCCAAACAAACTCAGTTCCACATTGAATACTAGCTATACCATTACACAATTAATCTACAGCGTGCTCACTATGTAGACAGAGCTCTACTGATTACAAGATGAAGTTAATTAATAATGTATTATGTCACTATGTAGACAGAGCTCTACTGATTACAAAATGAAGTTAAATAATAATACATATATATTACTAAATAATACATTTTGTATTAACATTTATTGTTATTTTATGTTTAAAATGTTGGGGATAGGGTGGAAGTCTGTTTTTTTATTATTTACCGCTAATTAAATTTATTAAATGTATTAAATCTATTAAATATTCTATTATCTATTAAATTCTAAAATATCTAAAATTCTATTATCTATTAAATTTATTATTGACCGCTAATTAAATAGGGTAGGGTAATTCAATAGGGAGAGGAATCGTCACCGAAGATTATGACGAACGAGGTGTGGACAGTAGAATGCCCGTGGGATCACAAGTACGGCATGCGTTCTTTGGGATGCGACCTGTGTTTGGTGAGGCGGCGTGATTATGGCTACAACAACAACAACAACAACAACAAGTTTTATTATAATAATAATATCGATTTCAGTGACAACAACAGGTGACCACACGAAAAATGCATACTCAAGAATAGGCCTCACTTAACTGGTATAAGCACGCAATAACGCTTCAATATTAGGCGTCTTAAAACATCTAAATATCATATTAGATATACAAAAAGCTTTGGAAATGATGTTATTACAATGAGTGCTAAATTTGAGATTTTCTGACATAGTGATCCCCAAATCTTTACAGTGATTACAAGAGGGAATAATTTCATTATTCAAAAATAGGTATTTCTCGGATTCGTAGATCCTATATGTGAAAGTAGACAATTGAAAGTTGTCATTCTCTTGACAAGATTTCGATGCAATTAAGTGCATCTTGTAGGCTTTGAATGCCATTATAACTATTCTGACGAGGAATATATGGCTACAGTTTGACGTCATCTGTAAATAATTTACAGTTTTAACGTTAATGTTTTAAGTTCTGATTAACAATATCGTTAATGTGTAGTAAAAACAAAGTAGGACTTAGTACACTGCCTTGTGGGACTCCAAATGAAACCGTACGTCGAGCAGACGCCGTATTATTTATTTTGGCGCTAAATGTTCTGTTGGAAAGGACATTCTCGATCCAGCGCAGTAAATAATTTGATATACCCGCACAAGGCAGCTTATTGAGTAGATTAGAATGAGAAACCGTAACAAATGCCTTGGCAAACTCAATATATACTACGTCAATAGCAGTTCCACAGCCAACAGCTGTTCCCAATCGTATACTGTTTCAAGAAGTTGAGTTTCGGTAGATTTCTTTGCAACAAATCCATGCTGTTTAGGTGGCAATGAGGTTATGTTGTTTAAATAAGGACCCTAGATGGCTGTTAATAATTCGCCCCATCACTTTGCACACGTTTGAAACCAGAGAAATAGGTCTGTAATTTGATGTGTTTCCAGGATCTCCATTTTTATGAACAGCTGTATACCAGCGTGAAGCCAAATATCAGGAAGTACACCACTAATAAATGGTTGTTCAAATATGCATGCGAGCGAGACGCATATCGAGTTCATTATTTGGTGAAGAAAATCACAAGACACTCAAGTTTCAGAAACTCGGAACCAAAGATGATAAGAAAAAGGTTTATTTCTGATAAAACTATTAGATTGTACAGCAAACAATTTTTACTCCTCAATTCCTTTTTTATAGCATTTGGTGCCTGGCCAATACTAATTTTGCTCGCTTTTTGTTAGACCCTATGTGCCTCCGCACTTGTAATTCTTTACTTTCGTTCTATTACCCCTTAAGATTTATGTAATTTTTAACGTTATTAGTTCTCTTACAGATATGCACCTTATAGATTAATACCCCATAATTGAAAGAAATACCCCACAATTCTGTTTAATTACCTGAGCCTATGGCCTGAGATTTAAGCAGTATAATTACCCCTATCGTATGTAACGCACACCTGGAACACGCGAGGGTGTTATATCATGAACTACGTTGTGACGGAAGTACTCGTCCTAATTGGAACTTTGCCTGCTCAACCCCCAGCACCCGAAAAGAATACCAGAAGGTAGTTTTTGAGGAAGACTTGTAAATGGTTAGGACCTGTCGTCCAAATGCCACACTTGGCTCACCTGGTTTCTCTCGAAATTAACCCTTTATTGAAGCTCGCCCCGAACTTCTCAGTCTGGGGCTGACTCGGCCGAAATTTGACTTATTTATTTTGTATTAATTATTATGCCCCTAATTCTTATCTTATAGGCTTAATTCTTTAGGACGAGACAACCTATATTACCGTAACGGCAATATACTTCTACGTTACACACCAGCATGACTATATTCTGGACATCAGTGTTCTTGACACTTCGCCGATTGTAATACTATTCTTTGGTTCACCGATTGTTGTTTCTTTCTTTGGTGCCGCTATTTGGGCTGCCACCACTTTCGGGATTGATAAGCCACGTGCGATATGAGTAGGCTTCTCGCTTGATTCCCACCGTTTTGGTAGCTCGACAGCTGTTGTTATCGCGGGTTCCAATAAACTGATCGCTCCTGACGCTATTTGTGCTGTGAGTAGCCACGTTTTTCGACTGATTTCCGTTATTGAGTTTATTTTTGAAGCTTCCATAATACTGTGTTTTGTTCTCTCTTGTCGTTTGACTAGCTGTTTTGCTTCTATGCTATGTTCCGACGTTTGATTAGTTCTTTTCAATTGTTCTGCACGAACCTTCCTTTTTGGTAGCTTTTGGTGTTGTGGTATCGGTTGCTCGATTTGCATTTCTCAATTCGACAATAAGGTATCTTCTTTCTTCTTCTTCTGAGGTTTCGCCTGTGGTTTCGAATGGTTGCTCTTCTTCTTCTTCTGAGGTTTCGTCTACAGTTAAGAATAATTGTTCTTCTTCTACACTAATTGCTATTATGTTTTCAGTCGCTAGAATCATTTGATTCTGTTGTTATTTCTTTTTTGCGCTTGATGTTCCTTTGGGTCCGTTCTTTGTTTGACCCTTCTTTTGGCTTTGTGAGTCTTTTCTTTCTTGAATATCTTTCCCATTTTCTTCACCGTCGTGGTAGGTTCTTTCGAGTTGATTCCATAATAAACTAACGCCGTTATTTTATTATGGAATGAAGTGGGTAGGGTTGGAGGATTATTTTTATGACGGCTATCGGTAATTAAAAGGAGAAGGGATTAGTCACCAGAAGTTGTGACGTTCGAGGTGTGACCTGTGGAATGCCGGTGGGAAACGAAGTGGTCAGTATTCCTTGTGCGTGTGCCAATTTATTTTTAAGCGATGCGGTTCTCTTGAGCGCTGCGGCGGGACCAGATCTACTCACTCTTGTTTCAACTAGTGAACCACCAAAGCGCACATAAAAATGTTTATTTAGAATGATTAGAACACAGATAAGGCACAATACTTTAATACCACCAGGCTTCGCTCACACCACGATTATCACCGATAAGTCTCATTCAATTTCTGATTAGGCCACTATATACCCAAGGCTTAGTTCTTTAAGCCTGAACACGTGGGATTTATTTGGAAAATAATGTTACTATAATTATTGAATACTGATATTGATGTACCTATGTGTGATAGAACCTACTTCCTGCTCACGTAGCAGACCTTAACTTTGCACAGCAGATGCTTCCTTGAAACTCCAATCCAGTAAATAAAATCAGAAATATCCAAACTCGTTGAGAATAACCTTACAACCTTATGCTAAACACACAGTTCTTTGCGTGGAAATCAGTAAAATAAAGAAAAAGCATAGTAGAAAATATAAACGTTGAAAGCGCATTCGTTGCGCACCAAAATCGGTGAAGACCAATTAAGACTGCCATTCGAACTAAAACAAAACTTTATATAATACATATATATTATGTTATAGCTAATAATAAGCATTAGGCGAAAATATGTAAATTAGCAAGTGACTGAAGTGTTTTTCGTAGTGGTCTTCACTAATGATTGTTATTTGTGACCCAGTATCGACTAGGCCGCGAAGTTTCTCAGTTTCATCCAGATACGCATCGACGTAGTATCTTGAGAGCACCGTCGGATCGCTACACGGTTCGTGTTCTTCTGTTCTATCTATTTGGTTCACCGCTACGAGTTGCTCTTTTTCTGCCGCCGATATATCTGCGGCGTTCTGTGGTTCTTTTTGAATGTTCTTTCTTTGCTGTGCGATACTGGATCTCACCGGTTGGTTATGACTTCATTCATTTTGTAGATTCGATCGCATTGGTACCACTCTGATGCAGGTTGTATCAAGCTGTTTGGATTGGAGGATTCCGCTTAAAGACACGACAAAATTTGGACTAATTTTAAAAGGGAAATATAGATCTAAAAATGTTTTAAGGAGGCCTTATGAAAATTATTATTTTAAGAAAGATGGCTAAGGAGAGATTTGAGCGAAATTATAAAAAGTAGAAAAATGAAAATTTTAAGAAAGTTTTGAAAAAACAGACTGTAGAAGGAGAGAGTTTATAATCATAAAGTTAAAATCAATAATATTACTACTAAATATTAATAAGTAAATCTGAATACCAAATAAGGGCGTATCGCAACAACGTTTTACGCTCCATATACATTATACACATTTTTAACTTATATTAAAAGATTTAATTATATAGCTAACTGCCTGCTTAGGGGTTTATAATACAGATTTCGGCGTCGGAGGTCTACTGCTGGGAGTTTACCAGGCTACGAGGAGGATTTCCGGTTCAATCCCGCCCAAAATCCCCAAAAATTCCTAAAAACCCCGGTTGGTGACCAAATTTTTTATTACATCCCTCCATCCCCTGGGCTTTCTTTTCTTGTTTCTTTGTTTTCGTTTTAAAAGAAAGAAAGAAATTTATTGACAAACATCAATTCATGAAAATGTAATTAAGTCCAGTTACTTGAATTATGAGCAAAAGCAAGATAACATTTTAACCAGTGATATGAATTTACAGAGGACACCACATAAATATTATCGGATATTAGCAAAAAAATATTTAATTGAAATGAACGATTGTAATTTATAGGTTATTTAATTTAAATTTAATTTATACATAGCTATTAAGTAATATTTACGCATATGAAAAATTACATAGCCAGTGGAAATTAAGGTGGATTATTAAAAAAGACGGAAGTTGAAGAAATCTGTCGGGGGTCCCGTTGGCTACCCAGGGGTTCCCAATTTTTCTTTCTTTTTCACTAAATTCTTTATTATATGTTTCCCCCAATTTCAAGTTTTATGCAATTTTAACATTTTAAACTTACTTCCTTTTCCTTCTAATTTGCATATTTTCCTTTTATTTTTTTACTAGCTATGTTCAATTTAGGTTTTTTTGTTGTAACAGATCAGTCTATCTCTAGAGCTCATCGAGTGCGGCTGTCATTCAAACGATTCCGATTTTTATATAACGTTGTTAAATTAATGATTTGTGTCGGCCGTATCACTTAGCTAATAGTTATATTAATGGCGTCAGTGTTACGGTTTCGTTTTTTATTGTAATTTATTGTCTGAAGACATAGAGAGTTGAGGGAAAGTATTTTAACGGCAGCACTGGATTTATAGTTTGCTTTTCTGCTTTGGATTTTGCAACATAAATAATTGCGTGCACCGTCGGCCTATGTGGAGAAGAAAGAACCTAGACTCATTCCTTCGCTTATTTGGTTTATATCTGTGGAACAACGAAAGTGCACAACGAAAGTGGAACGTCAGCCTGTGCAATAGGAGGAGTCAGACTGTGCAATTAAAGTCGGTGTCGCGAAAGCGTGAGCTAAAACTATCGTGTACGAAAGAATAGTACGGTCATTTTGGTATCAAGCGCTTAAGTAACGGGATCGAAAAAGTAGTGTGAAGTCTGCGTGAGCAAAAAAATACGGTACGGAAGTACGATACCGCCGCTTTTTGGAACTGAACGTGGAGGGTAGTACGAGAGTTTAATACGAGTAACTAATCAGTGCCGCGAGTGATCTATTCAATAACGGTGCCTTAACATCTTATCGTTTTGTAATAAACATTCCATATCCGTGTCTGTTGACCGACTTTCTGGAACTCGAGCACGTAGAGCCGAGCAAGGATCACGCCGCATCGCAAAACCGCCCTAGCACTAGTCTCGCTCACGAAAAAGAAGGACGCGCGCCTTACCAAGTGTTCCACCGGCATACTACTGGCCACACCTCGAACAACACAATCTTTCGGTGACGAATCCCGTCCCCTTTTTATAACCGGTAGCCGACATACGAAAAATCTCCATCCAACCCCTACATCCAATAAAACCACATAAAATAGCAAAATCGAAGAGAACTGTGGCAAAATGAGTGATGCTATTGAAAAAAGCGCCAAAAATAACTCGTAGGCTATTTTCGCGTGTGAAAAAAGGCGTATTGTCGAGAAATGCTCCTTATTGAAAAAAAGCGGTCCATGAGTTGTTAATTTAGAAGCAAAAATTGATGGTAGATAAGAATGTTTGTGAATATAGGGACAACAAGGGGAGCAAACCCGCTTAATCTTGACCTTGTAAGTGATCCCAATTAAGATATGCAGACAAGTCAACTTTTTATAACCTCTTTTCCTGAAATTTTTTGCATTGGAAGCACAAACTAGCGGTAAGTCGTCAACAAATTCAGGCAGCGAATTCCAAACAAATTTAACTCTGTGGAAAAAGTCGTGGCGTAGAGTATTGGTACTAGAGTGAGGAATCGGATACTCTAAGGGGACGACCACGAGTGCTGAGTTTAATAAGATCAAAACAATCTTCATTAACATCATTATGAATAATTTTATGAAACAAAATATGGTCGCAATGAAGTCGACGCAATTCCAAAAGATCTAATTTCAAATATGCCAAGCGTTGCGAGTATCACATGTAAGGTAGTCGGATGCGCGAAATTAAACGACGAGTATGTTTGAACTTTTTCGATTTGATATATATGACCTAGTGTATGAGGAGACCACACAGGAGAGCAGTATTCTAAAATTGGAATTACGAAACTTTTATATTCTGTAATAAAACTAAATTTGTACTGGGAGAGAAAACACCGAAAAAGCATGTTAACTTTACGATAAACCTTAGTGCATTTAATATTACAATGTTGTGAAAACTTTAGGTCATTTTGTATTATAACCCGAGATCACGTAGGGAAGTGATTGAAGAAATAGTTTCGAAAGTTGAATAAATAAAACGGTTAGTTTGTCGGCCAAAATGTATGCAATTTTGATTTGGGTTCAGCTATACGAAGTTGACATGCATCTGCCCATACATTAATTATGTGTAGAGCGTATTGCAATTCAAACTGCCCAAAATTGTCATTGAGAACACCGAAAATTTTGACGTCATGCTCAAATATTTTGCCTTGAACAGTGTTAGGCAAAAGATACACAATATCATTAATGAAACAAATAAACAAAAGTGGACCAAAGATAGTGCCTTGAGGGATACCAGAGTAGACAGTACGAACATTAGAAAATTGACACCCAAGTCTCACACGTAGAGTACAGTTTCTCAAAAAAGCAGCTATTCAAGAACTTAGCTTGCCTACTATGCCCATAGATAAAAGTTTGTGCAGAAGTTTGGAGTGTGATACTTATCGAATGCCTTTTCAAAGTCAATATAAATGCAATCAGCTACACTTCCATTGGTAATTGCTAAACACCGTTGATAATAAGTTTTTAAAATTTGAGTGCAGGTAGACTTTTTACGAACGAAACTATATTGATGCTGATTAATAGTAGAGTTCATAGCGAGATGTTTGTTTATTTTTCACTTATTATACGTTCCATTACTTTAGCCATAGGTGAAGTAAGTGAGACAGGCCTATAGTTTGATGGAATGCTGCTATCACCTTTTTAAAAACAGGAGTGACGTCGGCCGTTTTCCAAATACTAGGCAAAATAATAGACTAAATGATTTATTAAAGATAACCGAATAAGGATAAGCTATTAACGATTTTGTATTTTTGAGAAAAATAGATGGAAAAGAGTAAGGTGAATAATTACATTTATTTGGAAATTTATCCAAAGATTTCAATACTGATATGACATAGTAAACTCTTAGGCAGATAGGTTTTTACAAACTGTGGCGTAATACCATTGTCAGTAGTGAAATGAGAACTGACACAAGACGCTAAGATTTCACAACGATCGCGGTCGTTTGCTACAGATTGCCAGCAGCGTTGCGAAGAGCACTAATCCTTGCTTAACATTGCAGCGCTTATCGACATATGAAAAAAGTTTATTAACACTAGGAGAGGCTATAATCATTTTTTCTTTTCGCTCTTTGAAACGAAAAATAGCATCGCAAAGCTTGGCATAGCGTATAAATTTTGTACGGCCGCCAGGTCTGTGCTTATTTTACCTAAGAGTTTTTTGTGAGCTAGCATTCTTCTAACATATATATAAAGGATATGATAACTTACGGGGACTACGCGAGATGACTTGAGGAATGTAAAGCTCACGAACCTTTGTGCATTTGTGTAAGAAAGTTGTCCACATTTCTTCAACAGAGAAACATTCTGCAAATAGAAGATTCCAATCTAGCTGTAAATAATCACAGTTTTTATAACCGTAGTATATCATAGGCTCGTACGGACAATAACAAACAACAATACTGAAATTGACTGCACAATGATCAGAAGTAGAAAAAGGGAGATCAACGGTAACAATATTAACATTTAAATCAGAGGTTGTTAAAACCAAATCTAGTATGTTAGCTCCACGGTAGGAGATTTCACAAGTTGAATTAGACTTAGGTCAACTACACACATAAGAAAAAGATTATATACCAAAATGTCAGGGCAAGTAAGAGTATTCCAATCTATTCGAGGAAAATTGAAATCTCCAACTAAAGTAACTTGGTTTGATACATTACACGAGGAAGTAATACATTCTGCTAACCGGCATACATATGCTACACTGCTGTTTGGGGGCCTGTATGCAAAAATGATACGATGACTTAAGGGTGAACATATATCTAATGCACCGATATCAACATCGTTGTGAGTATCAGAAATTAAAACAGGCAACAACTTAAAGTTTTTCGTAATACAAATAGCCACACCTCCCCCATGCTGTCAGTACGATCTTTTCGAACAATTACGTAGCTAGCACCAGATAATAAGGAACTAGGAGCAGCATCTGTAAGCCAAGTTGCAGTGATACATACGATATCTAAATTATTACAAGACAAATAGGAATGAAAACATTCAATTTTAGTAGCAGATACTACGGGCATTGATTAAACAGCACTTTATAAGATCAGGACTATTCAGGTTTGCTCCCGATCCTACTTTTTCCAGTTTTCGACAGATAGTGGTAGCTGCCGTGACCTGTCAATCTTACTACCGTAAAGGGAACCATCCTCTTTTTTCAGGCAGTTTACGAACCGAACTAATCGTTCGTTTACAATGGCATATTGATACCTCCTTGCGAACCGTTCACTGTCGGCGTTTAAATTGTCTCGGCATTTAAGCAATTCTCCAAGCTTGCACTTCTTTTCTGCAGACATAGCCCGACGAACGGAGACATTTCGGTAAGTTTCATTGTTTTCCAGAGACTGCTTCAAACAGGATCGACTTGGCCACACTGGACGCAGGTAACTCAACCTTTAAGAGTTGAGGCCTAGATGTTGGACCATCACTTGACGGATGCTGACGCCCCACACGGAACCTTTCGTTATAGTTGCTGATTTGTCAAGTGTTTGACATAAGGCTAAAACATCAGCGCTGTCGTTACCACGATCTGCCAGCCCGGCGATGACAACATATGATCTCAAACTGTCTTGTTCGCTAATATTTTGAAGTTCAGTTCGAATTATTTTGGCCGTTGTAGAGACCCCCGCTGCAGCTGCACTGGCACATGATCTAATGTCTCCCGTGGCGACATGCTCATGCTGTGATTCATTGTTATTTGCCAAACCCAGGGCTGAATTGATAGTGGCGGTGAAATTGTCTAATTTGGCTTCTAATGTCGCCAACCGAGCTGATGTATTAGGATCCTTGGAGGTATGGCACAATGGTTCTTCCGAAGCACAACTATTACATCAATAGCCTAGACAAGGATTATCATGAACAAATTTATATTGTTCTCTTGTCCATTTCAGGCATACTGAATGGGTCCAAATATGACAAGCCTCGCATTGCACTGCTGTGTGGTTTTCGGTGACAGGCAAGCTGCATACGACGCAGGAACATGTGTCGGGGTCCACTGAAGCGGGTTGGGATGAGCTGTTATCCTGATGCGCTTGTGATTTTTTGCGCTTAGGCGGGATGTGGAGGGATAGGAAATGATGTGTGGGTAATACAGGAAATTAATGAAAAATCGGATTAGCGCGTTAGCTAAAAAATTAAATCCTTGTGACGCGTTGTTATTTATTTTTCGTAATTGTTCCTTGTTTCAGTGCTAATTTGTATGAATAGCACTCAATTATGTTATTAGCTAACATACGTTAGCTTCGCTTCTTTTTTTTTGTTCAGTCTGGAGCGAGTCGTCTTAGAGTGAGGTGACCTAAGTTTATTGTTTGGCAGCTTCTACACTCTATCCGCGCTTCTATATTCACCAAGCACTTTTGCGAACTTGGTTCTGATTTTCTACAGTGTGAATTTATATAATTAACGATTTTATGCATTCTTTTATGATTTATGATTGATTGGGTCAACTAGCAAGCCCGTTGTGCTTTATTTGGATTTTAAAGCGAACGTTAACGACTCTTACGTAATTCGATATGTATTTATTGGTTTTCGTATGCTTTCATGCCTCATTGCGGATCCGTAAGTGAATACCTGGCATAGACTACTGGTTCAGTGAAATAGCAAACGATCTTAGCGAACTCTAGTCGTATAGAAATTAACGTTGAGCCACATGTATACTACACAAATAGGTACTTACTAAGTTAATAATTTAATTTATTCCTATTAGTTTTCCCAAATAAAATCTGAGAGAGCACGGTCGTAACCTAATCATAACGAAGTAGTAGTTGTAACACGCGCCTAGCCAGCCCTCCGGAAGCGGGAACGTTAACATAAGGAAACTATTAGCGTAATTTTAAGCTTATAGGATAAGGTAGTTAAATAAACGTACGGGTCTAGCCGTCCGTAAGGTTTTGTACGAACCCACAAGGGAAAGTAATACTTAATAGTTATTTGTGTCCATCAGTAAGCCGTCCGGATACTGTTGGCTCTAAGGAAACTAATAGTGTGAATCTAAGGCAAAGGATAAGCTACATAAATAAACGTACTGGTCTAGCCGTCCGGAAGGCTACGTACGAATCTCACAAGAGTAAAATCTAAGGAACTATTCGTGTAAATCTAAGGAAGAGGTTAATATAATCAAATAAACGTACGGGTCTAGCCGTCCGGAAGGCTTCGTACAAACCTCACAAGAGGAACTAATTATTATTTAACCTAACTTCAAATAACAGATAACTACATAGAATAATAGTGCACTCAACCCTGAGCATGGGAAAATAAGCAAGGCTCACTCAATAAAAATCGAAGTGAAACGGACCGAAGTATGAACAAAATCATAGCGGTGCTTTTTACGAGACGTGTTGTAAAACATTGATACTCAATCAGGCATAGGTGGCTCAAGTAGTGGTGCGCTAAATAACTGAAACCGAACCGTTGTGTTATCAAGTATATATTGCGTATTATACTAATTTCGAATAAAAATTTTAACTGTGGCTCTTTTCTTTTCATATCGAAACCGAATAGCGAGCAAATCGATTAGCCAAACCCAACGCCATAAGAAATAAAAGTATATACCCAAAAATAAAATAACGATCGCCAAGGAATGAACAACGAATTATCCCCACCGGCATACTTCTGGTTACGCGCACGAACACCACATCTTCGAGTGACGAACCCCCTCCCAATTTAATAATCCTATAGCCGTCGTAATATATCGTAATCCACTCCTACCCTCAACAAAATAACATAAAATAACATGCTGACCTCGATGTCGTGTAAAAGTGGGGAATAATAGTAATAAAATAAAATTGGTCACCATTTTCGCAGAAATTAAAAATCGACCCCAGTCCCAAATAAGCAAAAGCCAAAATAAAAATTATATTGTAGTAAAAACTAGTAATCCACATTATTGGGACGAATTACGCAAGTCCATCCTACAATGTAAAATACCAAAAATTCCACTCCAAAGAACGCCACCTGGAGCAAATACACAAAAGGAACTGACTGTCGCACCAAAAAATACCAATAGTGAATACCAAGAAATGTCGAATAATACGACAAAAGAAGTCGAGGAAATAATGCGTCAGTTCGACCCAAACACCCCTGAACCGAAAAGAAAGGAACAACAACCCAATAAAGAAATCTTGCAGGAAACGTTTACTGATACGTTCCGAGAAGAAGCAAGCATAGACGAATTGTGCCAAAGCATAGATCTAGACGAACCAGAAAGTCCGTTGGCACAACCGAGAACGGAATCACAAAATACCAATGACGACGAAATAACAATAGTCCGACAAAACAATGATACTAAATTAATGCTAATACAAGTAATAGTAACTAAAACCAGTGAGCAAGGAATAACCAATATGGAACGAAGCACGGTCGAAATCCAGCAAGTACCAGAGCAACAACAACAATTAATGGTGAACGGAGTCCAACTCAGAACAAGCCAAACGGGGATAAATCAAAATCAACTCGGGGCAATCCCGACACCATTAAACGTGCACCGAAAACAAAAAGGCGTAAATATACACCAATGTAGTATGAACTATGACCAAATTGGTATAAACCAAAATGAACGTTGTAAGCAACAACCATCAATGAGGTGTACAAGAAGAATGATACAATGCAAATCATACACGATTTAAACCTAACAACGACCAAATGAATCACGATATCAATTCGGTACTCACGAAGAACGGATTAACACAAACCAAACACAATTTGGTATGAACTATAATCAAGTTACGAATTCAAAGCAAGTCAACATAAACCAAAAACAACCTAATCAAACACGAGTTAGCGCAATTAAGGAACAAAGCAGTGCAAGCCAATTGACGAATGCATGGAATCATTCGATTGAAAGAAGATTGAAATCGCGGAGAGTGAAGCGCTAAGAATCGCCACTGGTTGCCATAAAATGACACACGAAGATCATCTTCACTAAGAAACGGAAGTGCTACCAATCAGGAAACATGCGAAGTTACTGTCAAAGCAATACCTGCTTTGCTGCTATCAACGGAGTCATCCAGGCCATAAGCATGTGTCACAGGCAGACCCTCCCAGAAGCCTCAAGAAGAACATTATGTTCAGCTGCAGTTCTGTCGCTCCCTTGGTGGTTGATGGTCATATCTCAGAACAACAACTTAAAGCTGGGATAAAGATCTTACACTCTCAAGACACGCAAACCACAATTAGCCACTATACTGCCAATAAGTTGCTCAACCGTCCACCACCTGAGATTGGCAAATCTGAAGAGTCGTTATCCAGGAAAGCCCGTACAACATCGGCACAGCTAAGGTCAAGCTATTGTTCATCCTGAAGAACTATCAGTCCAGGATAGACCCTTCCATCTCTGAACTCTGTCCTGACTGTAATCAACATCCACAGGACGTCCAGCATCTGTTCGAGTGTCCAACGAACCCGACGTCACTGACATTAGAATGCCTATATTCACAACCATGCGAAGTGGCCAGATTTCTGAAGCTTGACGAAGAAGACCAGCAGTGAACTGTCAACGCACAATATGGGGCTATCATCATCATCATCAAAGATCTAATCAAAAAGTTCAAAGAACGATTCGATGTGCCAAAAACATTGACGAATCACATGAACAAATTGCAAAGTTTACGGCAAACAAGAACAGTCAAAGACTTCGTAGACGAGCTACGAGTCTACGCAGCGCGAAACTTAACTACGAAAGGTGTGCCTGAGTCCATTGTCGAAGAAGTCCTCAAGTCAGCACTAACAACGGGATTAAAGAACGAGATTCGAAATGGCTTATGTGCTACAAAATTCATAACGTTATCAGAAAAAGCAGCAGCAGTCGAAAGCCTAGACCAACAAATGACAAGGCACGAATCAACAACGACCAAAGCATCGAGAGGTTCAATCAAATCGATCGAACCAGACTCAAATAAGACAAAACATTGATCAACGAATATGGCAACCGAGAGTACAACAGCCACAAATACATTGGCGTCCATAACGGTGGAATAATCAAATGATACGATTACAACAACCGCAACAACAGCAAACGAGGCAACCATGGATGATGTCAATACCAATGATGCCAACACAAGTGGATATGAGTTACCCGCAACTAATTCAACCATATTATCGACAGACGAGAATGCAACAACTGACACCACAAAAGATAAACCCAACACAGGGACCACAGCAACTAATGCAGCCTCAAATCAACTGGCAACAACAGCAAACAATGCCAGCACCGGTGGCAAACTGACAACCACAAACTCGGCAAACGTTAATGAATCAAACATCACCAAGACGTAGCAAATGTGGAAAGTTGGGTCATAAAACAGAGCAACGCTTCTCAAGAAATCCCGGCCAAAACACACTAGAGAACCAAAGAGTAAACCAACAATAAAATAAAAATCTCTACAGAGTAATGCCGAACCGACCGAATCAATCAACAGGAGCAACGAGAAACCAATTATCAAAGTCGAGCGTAGTGGAACGACAAAAGGTCTCCAAAACGAACTGGAGAAAATCGAAGACATATCATTAGGCGAAAAGAAAATAAAGTTCATAGAAGTGAATCAAGTCAACGAAACACAAGAACACGAACCATGTAGCGACCCGACAGTCTTACCAAGATACTATATCGATCCATATCCGGAAGGCAACAAAAAATTACGAGGATTAATCGATACCGGATCGCAAATCACGATCATCAGCGAGGAACAATATGAGAAATATTTCAAACACTTGCCACTCAGAGAAACAGCGCTATACGCTGTGGGATTCAATGGAAAATTAGCGGAAAGAGCAGTGGATTCAATGGCGAATAAGCGGAAAGAGCAGTGGGTTATTTATTTGTACAAGTCCACTTGAAAAAGAAAATACGGAAGATTAAAAATTCATCGTAGTCGAAAACTTCCCAAAGATTGCAACATATGGACACGACTTTTTGGCAGCCTTCGGGCTAGTAATCAATTACCAACAACTGACAATCAAAATGAATCATCAACCGATACCAGATAGTTGGCAGGTCAACGAAATGGGAATGGTTAAAGGAATAGAAGACAGCCAAATCGAAATATGCAAATGCATACAAACAAGGGATTCCACCATGGTCGGCAAAATACATCGTAGCAAAAGTACCGGATGGAGTACACGATAATAGTGGAACCTTTAATGAAAACTATCAACAGCTTAGCAATACCAAATAGCGTTATCGAAATGGAAAAGGGCAACATCATGGTACCAGTATGCAACATAAATACCATAGAAATGGAGATCATCGAAGATCAATTGCTGGGACGCAAAGTAAAAGAAACAATCAGAAGAACGCTGGTCAATGACAAAAAAGATCAAAGAGCAATTCACCGATTTGAAATGAAACAAACAAAGAATCAAATGGAAAAAGAAAAAGCAAAATGGACCCAAATTGGGAAACGAGGAAAACCAATAATCAAATCTTGGGCTATATAGCGATATTCAAATAAAAAGTTCACAAATAATATCGATGGTGGACATAGAAGTACAAGAACGGACAAAGGAACAACGGCGATTCAGTATTGAGCAGTTCCAAGAACAAATAAAAAGGCAAACGGAGCACATGAACAAGATTGAATTGCCTGCTGAAATCGACTTGAAAAAATCAGTCACTGACGAAGAAAGAAGGGCATGCTTAGCAACAGTATTACATAATTACCAAGAAGTGTTTTCGAAATCAGATTTCGATACCGGTATCAATACACAAGTGGGACATTATATTCAAACCATTGTCGAAAAACCGATACAACAACCATTGCGGCGCTTGCCATATGTAGATTGAAATCAAGCGAGCAAGCAAGTACAAGAAATGCTTGATCGAGGAGTGATTAGAAGATCATATAGCCCGTGGGCTTTACCAATCGTCCTAACCAATAAGAAGGACGGATCTAAAATATTCTGTGCGGAGTACAGAATGCTTAACTCAGTAACGAAATGAAGCAGCTTTCCATTGCCAACAATTGACGAAATGCTACACGCACTACGCGGAGCAAAGTACTTCTCAACCTTAGATCTTAAATCAGAATACTGGCAAGTATTGATGAAAGAACAAGACAACGAAAAGACAGCATTCATATGTCACGAAGGATTATTCGAATATGGGATCATGTCTATTTTACCTGGACGATATAATAATTTTCTCAACCGACCGTACTGGCTGGAGCGTTGTACACAAATTAACCATTATACGATTGCGCACGAGATAGCGTCAGGCAATGTAATAACCTGACATAATATAAAATAATTATCTCGTTTGAGCGATAGATCGATAGCGATAGAACAGCGGTAGATAAATTTGTTGCATATAGTTGTATCGTACTCATTAATTATATGGCTCAATATAATTTCCAGAACTCTTGAGTTTAAGCTTCCTGAGTTTTAGTTTAATAGTTCTAGCTATTTCGTGAGAACATTTGGGTGAGTGCAAGGAAAGGTTCCAGTCGAAGCACATTATGTCTCCGTAACCGGGCGAAAGTGCCAACTGTGGAGACTAGAAGAGCCGGCAACACTCCCGATATACAAGTGCCGAGCTCGTCGTTTGATCACCCCTTCGGGCAGAGGGCTTTTTGCTCTTTGACACATTGGGTTTAATTTTATCGAGTAGTTAAACTACCAGTACGGGGTAGTGGATTGCCCTTCAGGTACATGCCCTACTCAGCAAGGTAAATGGTAACAACCCATTCGGGGGCCTTATTAATATAAGGACGTCATAGTTGATAACCGTGCCTGTTCTTCGAGAGTCACAAGTGCTGTAAAGCGGATTAATAAATTCATATCGGGTAAGATCCAACTATGGCATCGTGTCTAACTCACAAGAGGTGTTAATTAATTAGTCAATCCAAAAAGTATATGAGAATGTTAACTTAGGGCTAATAAAACAATTTGGAACGTTGTGCTCATATTCAGTCTCATGGTATAAATTTTATCATCAGTGTTTTATAATGGTCGTGAACCTTACTACTTTTAATTATTACAATAAATGATTTACTTTAGGATGTGCCTGAAACTGTCGGAATAATAGAGTGCCATAGAGAAATAAGGCATAACACTTGGTCGTTAGATCTCAGTAGTACCACATGCCATAAACCATCATCCCCGCTGGTCTATTACTGGCCACATACACGTACTCTTAATCTTTGGTGATGAATCCCGTCCCTTAAGTACTGATAGCCGTCATAATAGCATTCCAAACCCCAGTCCCATAATGTTGCATAAAATAACATAGTGACCACGATGGTTTCACCTATGTAAGTTCACTTATAGCGAAAAAATTTTGAAAGAGATAACATCGAAACGTTCTTCTCTGAATGGTGAGAATACTTCGCCACGCTCCTTTCTCTCACTACGCGTGTCGGCAGCCTTATCACTGTTGCTAAGTCGGAACAGTACAGTCGGCACAGCGCCTGCGTGCGGATCCAAACGTGGGAGGTCGTGTGTTAAAATCCACTCTAGCTCGACTTTTCAGGGGCTGTTTCTCGTATCGGTAGGTCCAACTGTGAAATATATAACCTAACAACGCGCAGAATTCAACAAAAATTGCATGTAATAGACATTTTGATTTCCGAGCATAGCAGAGCCAAACGTGCACCGGAAGTATAATTCTACTTCCCTTTAATTCAAGAATAATGCGATCTTAGTTATTTGAGGAATTACATAAGGATATTTGTTACCAATCGTAACATCGTAGTGCAAACTTGATATTACAACACAGCAAACCTGGCTTCTCCACGTACCCTCCCGGACCGGGCAGAGGGTCTCTTCGGAGAAGGCACGAATGGGGGCCATCTTCGTAAAGACTGAGCATAAAACCGCGAGTGGGGTGGGGCCGATTTTTTTGAGCGGTCCATTTTTTATTTTTGTCCCGTATGTATATAATCATGTCGCTGTCATCATGTGTCTATAGCACGGCAACACCAAAAGAATTTTTTTGCAAAAACTGTAAAAAAATGAACGTCTTTCGAGAATTTTTGGGGCAAAAATGTCGGGGCGTCAAAATTAGGGGTGCGTCCGCGGTTTGAATTTGCCAGCAAAACAAAGTGGTTATGTGGTTTGTAATTATTTTGTCTACAGAAAGCACGCAGTGGTTTAATTATTTTTGATGTCTAATAGGTAGTAAACTTATGGGATTTATATATACGTCAACGTATTGCATACCACGATTAGATTAAAACCCTCTCTATATATAGAACGAGCTGATACATTACAGAAATCATACTATTTACACAATGTCCACGTCGGATACGAGCTGTTTGCTCGACGACAATATGATCGACACTGATATTCCTTGTGGCGAAAATATATTGAATCCTAACATTCAGGATACTAATTCGACTCTAGTGGCGCGAAGAATGATTCGTTTCGAAAGGTAAGTTTAAAACAATAGTTTGATTAGTGTTTTTCTATTGTGTACGCACTTACGTATTTCATAAAGTTTACAGTATATATCAGGGAATAACTGGAACCGAACCAGCTATCGGAACTGATCATTTAAACCAGAACCGGAACCTAGTCTTCGAAATTTATATATAGTAAACAGATTAAGGAAGAAATGAAGGTACTGTGGAGTTAAATGTAGCTATATATTAAAAATAAATTTACGTTAAACGTGATATTTACGGTGACATTATATATTACCTCTTCGAAACTTTGAAGTGGCAGATGAAACGAATAATGTTTATTTATGGATCAAGATGTCGGTTTTTGGTCTGTCAAAGCAAAAGATATCTTTTATTCGTTACACTGATTACGTTTGTAACGCACGGAGCGTCGACTAGATAATTTCGCTGTCTCCAATAGCAGTAGACATGCGTTTGTTACATTTTATTCCATTGGATTATTTGTTTATATATATGATTCTAAAATAAAATAAAATATATATAAGTAGTATATATATATACTATAATTTTCCGATCAATGATAGACAGATTGTTACAGCTAGTGTTGGTTAACTAGTGCCCGTCAAGTAGACTATGATGATGATTTTATGATCATTAAGCTATAAGACAAACTGAGATACTGCTTGCGCAGTTTCAATAAATACTGTTCTTTGCTAAGAACGCAGTCTGTGGTTCCGTTGCAGATATGTTACTTTACTACAATGTAGACTGATTTACAAAATTCACAAGCGCACTGGTAGTGCTTGACACAATTCATGTTAGCTAAGCTAACAGCTCAGTGTATATATAGTTCTAAACATTCTATATATACTCTGTTATGTATATTAAGTTGGACTGGTTCAATTCTAATATGCGCCGCAGGTCTCTGAACGGATAAAATAGCTGCTACAAGCATCCGCCAACGCGAACAAATCACTATTTTACCGTAAATACGCGTACACGAATTGAGATGCAGCAACGCCCAGGCGCTGTTTGCAGTCACTATTTTGCGATTTAGCATCGCATTTTGCTCACCGCGTACAAGCGAAAACGCGATTGGCAATCGCTTTTTCTCGTATTCAATAATACATAAATGGACCGCGAACAGTGCTGTCTGATTCAGAATGTGATTTGATAAACGCGGACAAACGGGCAAATGTGCGCGAACGCAAATTCCATCCATACATCTCAGAACCCATGTTTGTGTTCATAGAAATGGGAATACCAATGGCAGGAATGTGAACCCGAATTTCTGCGCGAATCAATTCGTGATTTTCGCAAGAGAACAATGTTGATGTACGCACCTGTAGTGGACTCACACACTACTTAATTTTTACAGGACAATTTGGTTATTTCCTTGGTCGATTGATATAACTTTTAGGTTTTCCAATAAGAGCAACACGTCTTTTATCATTTTCAGTTACTGACACAGCTTCCATAGAGTGTGTCAGTTCAATAACTAGTAACTCGCAACGGTAAAACGAAGCGGGCGTGGCTTCATTAACTAGCCATTTTGTGAACTCATAGTGCAAAACGTTGTGTTTGATGTATATAGAACATTAAAACTTGTGTAATCTTGAAGCCATCGAAACCCCTAAAATATCGTCGACCCTGAACCTATACAAAACAACTGAATTCATAGTAAGTATCCGAACTAGTCTCCTGATAACCAAAACATCGTATCCAGCAATACCGAAAAACTTTTACATAGAACATTCTTAATACACGATACACAATACATAACCAAGACAGTAAAGTCAGACTTTAATTTGTCCTCTGTTGTATTCCCAGAGGCGTAGATCCACGTTGAGTTGTAGAAAACAAACGTTTATTGAAAGCCAACAGAAGTAAGTGAACAAAACATAGTAAACAAGACAGTAAAAGTAACGTTGAATCGAGACAATAAGAAACAGTAAACTGAACAGTAATGAAACAGTACTTCAGCAATAACTAAACAGTAACTCAAGTTGTGGTAAGCAACCGTCTTTAAATATAATCAAAGAATCTTCTAGAATAATCATGACATCAGTCTTCAAAATCCGTGGAACATTCCAGAAGGATCGAGATGCCGTCACTCCACGTGTGAGGATGTCCTCGTACATCATAGGAGCTTCCAGAACAGGATCGAATGTAATTTCAAAATGTTCTGGCGAAGCAAATCCACAACGCCTCCCCGCCTAGCCGAAGGTTTACCTTGACGGCGAGTAGTGTTTAGGCGGACGCCCTTTTGTTGTCCGCTTTGAACGCCGTAGTTGCTGACCGCCGGAACTGGACGCATCATCGATAGTTTCTTCTCCTCCTGTCTGAGGCACTTTGTCGATTTCCAACGCAGCATTATTTGTGACACCTGTTGAATCGATATCTGCGCCAGGTTCGTTGGCATCTTGAGAGACGTGCCTTGGCTGCAGTTGTTCGACGTGTCGCCGCCAGGTGGGTCTTCGTGGATAAACACGGACGTTGACAGTACGGGCGCCTTTTCGCTGTGTGACTACAGCGGGCACCCAGCGTGGCTGCTTGTCGTGATGGGGTCCAAAGTACAGAGCATAGACCGCATCACCGACTTTATAAACAGGGTCCACTTTTGCAACAGTTTTAAATTGGGATTTGCTAGCTTCTTTGGCTTGCTTAGATTCGATTTGCTCGATTTTCGTCCGAATTTGTCTCGAATTGAGTAACTCACTGGGGGAATATCCGCTGGAGTTAGGAGTGCGACGATATTGCATCAGGAACTTTTGCAAGGCTTTTCTCGGAGGAAGACTTGATTTCCGTAAAACTTGCTTGAAAGTTTGGACAAGTCGTTCTGCGGATCCATTCGTAGCAGGATAATACATAGCACCTGTAAGATGAGTAATTCCTCGTTCTTTGCACCATGCCTGGAATTCTTCCGACATGAATGCTGATGCATTGTCCGTGACCAATGTATGAGGATATCCGAAATGAGCAAAGTCTTGTTCCAGGAGATCAATCGTTGCCTTTGCCGTGACCGCCCGAGTTGTATGAATACAGGAAAATTTTGAATATGCGTCCGTTAAACCCATCCAATTAGTCCCCAGGAAATTAGTAGCGTGATCAAGATGCAAACGGCTCCATGGTTTTTCTGGTAGCATCCATGGATGAATTGCAGGTTTTGGTGGTTTGCTTTGGTGCTCCCCACAGCTGGTGCTAGTGCGGCAGGTTGCTTCGATGTCATCATCAATATTTGGCCAGTAGACAGCCGTACGTGCAAGCTGCTTCATACGCTGCATACCAAAGTGTCCCAGGTGCAACAATTCCAAGACATCGCGGCGAAGATTAGCAGGGATCACTACTCTGCAACTAAGTACTAAGCAACCGTTAACAAAAGATAGTGAATCAGCCAACTTACGGTAACGTGGCATTTCCGTGCCATCGTCGTTCTTCTTTGGCGGCCGTCCTTCACGTGTGAATCGAAGCACTACTGAAATGACTGGATCTTTCGCCGATTCGCGGGCCAGTGAATGTTTGTCAGCAGGAGTGACTTTGTTACTGATGTTTTGAATGGCACAGACCATAGCTGCATCGTCTTCGCTTTCCTCCCTGTCGAACTGGAAATCGTCAGTCGCAGGTAGACGACTCAGGACATCAGCATTTGCATGATCAGCTGTTTTGCGGCATTCAATTTGGTAATCAAATTGTCCCAACATGAGAGCCCAACGTGCCAATCTGTTTGCGGCGAGAATCGGTGTTTCTTTTCCGGGCCCAAACATGGCAATAAGTGGTCGATGATCTGTGACCAACGTTAATTTCCTTCCATAAAGGTATTGGTAAAATTTCTTTAACCCGAAGATAATAGCCAGTTCTTCCTTCTGAATCTGACTGTAGTTCTGGGATTCATTAAGAATTTTTGAGACGTTGCAAATTGGCCGCTCGCTTCCATCTGGATAGCGGTGAAATAATACTGCACCAATTCCAACGTTGGAGCATCGCAAGCAACTCCTAATGGTATTGATTCGTTATAATTAACAGGACGTTTTCAGAGGAAAGAAGTTGCTTTAGTCGATCGAATGCAGATTGTTGTTCTGCGTCCCACTTCCAGGACGTCTTCTTCTTTGTAAGACGGAACAGTGGTGCGGCAATTATAGCCAGGTTGGTAGGAAGGAACTTGGCGTAACACTGTACCAAGCCCAAGAATGCTCTCAGACTGGACACGTCTTGTGGTGCCGGTAATTTGAGGAGATCGTCGACCTTTGGTCCTTTGGCGATTCCATCTTTCGACAGTAAGTGTCCAAGATATTGCAAACTGACATTTTTCCAGTCGGCAGCGGGGTCCTTTATTATCTAGACGCTGAAGTAATCGTCGGAGATTCCGCAGATGATCATTAGAATCTTTGTCACTGACCAAAATGACATCCAGATAGACAGCAATACCAGGTAGATCTTGTGTAAGCTGATCCGTGGTTTGCTGAAAGTAACCTGGAGCGGATTTGATGCCAAAAGGCAGTCGTTTTTGAAGAAGCACACCTTTATGTGTATTGAGAGCAAGTTTCCTTTGACTTCTTGGGCCTAGTTTGATATGGTTATACGCATCGGCCAGATCAATCTTTGTAAACCAGTATCCACCTCCTAGTTTACGCATGAGATCCTCCGGAAGAGGTAGCGGTGTCGATGGTCTTTTAGCTGCCGGTTTATACTGACAGAATAGTCACCACAAACATGCAATGCAGGCTTAGTCTCACCTGGACGGAGTGCCTTGCGAACGGGAACAACTGGCGTGCTGTATTCATTGAACTGAGTCGGCTCCCAAATTCCTTTAGCAATGCCGCTTTCGTACGCTTTCTCCAAATCGGCTTGGATGGCAAAAGGGGACAATCTTGCTTTGCAGAAAATCGGGTGGGATTGTCGCTTGAATTCGACTTCTAGTCCAAAGTCTTTAAAGTATCCCACTTCTGACTTCCAAAGGTTGGGGAATTCTTCGCAGAGTTCTTTACATTGGTCTCGTAGCTTAATGTTAGCCTTGAGATGACTAAACACTGCGTTGCAAGAAATTACATTGTCCATTGCCTTATCCACGGAGATTCCCGACTTTTTGGTTGCCTCTCGTCCCAAGAGGTTCAAGTCAGGAATGTCGGTTACCGCAAATCGAACGTCACAACCAAACTCTGACCCTTGGCAACGAGTATTCCTAACGAAAGTGCATTTCACTGGCAAATCATGTTTGCTGGCGGTCTCATAGCGGCAGCAGGGGTATCTAACTTCGGCCGTCCCAACCTATGCCAGTAGTCCGTGGATATGAAATTACCTGTAGTGGCAGTATCCAGCTCAAGCACGCACCGGTTGCCATCAATCTCTAGTGGTACTTCAAGCTTTGGCATATTGTCGTGGGATTCCTTGACCGAGTTGATGAATTCATTTCTTTTCACGGAATTTTTGCTTGCCTTTGATGTGGAAAGCTTCTTTTTGCGGCAGACCTTCCCCAAATGACCCTTGAGATTGCAATGGTTGCACTTAGCCTCTTTGCCCGAATTACTGGAATTCTCTGAGGATTCCATTGCATGGGCCTTGTGATGCTGCATCACCTTATTTACCGGCTTTGGCTTGGAGCCGTAGACGGTCTCTTTGGCGACTTTAGCGGCGTCTTCCGTTTCAGCAATAACTAAACAGTAACTCAAGTTGTGGTAAGCAACCGTCTTTAAATGTAATCAAAGAATCTTTTAGAATAATCATGAGATTAGTCTTCGAAATC
>JASANE010005311.1:0-46427 GCA_030248225.1 Trileptium ribeirensis | reverse complement strand
TTAAGCCAACATATAAACGTGCAATGTTTGCACGTTTATCCACGGATTTCGTAGAAAATTTGGCCCCAGATGGACTCTCATTAAGCTTAAATTTGGTGATGAATGAGGCAGCTAACTCGCTGAATAGCTGGCATTTGACCTCAAATCGGCGAGTTAGCTGGGGGAAATTTGATGGATGACATCTTCCGTCTCGCGGAAGGGGACTAGCAGTCGCTGTCCCGGACCGAACATCGTAAGTCAGGAAGCGAACCAGGCATATGGGGGTTTATTTTCCCCAGATCAGGAGGTAACAGATCATCAAATTTTACATGGTTATAGCGCGATTTTAGCCTAGGTAGTTCGACTGGACGCCCATCGTAGGATGTCGGGTTTACCAAGATGTCGCTGTCACACTTTCGCATGGCCTTTGACAAACCTCCTCCGTCGAGTTCCGTTTTGGGACAAGGAGACGAAAAAGATAGATTCCAGTCATCTTAATGGCTCGTTTACGATAATTTGTGTGCGCCGTGACCTAGCTTTATCCAAATAGTGAGCAACGACTGTCAGCAAGTCCGGGTAATAACAAAGCTACTATCTGAGACATAATACCACAGACAGCCTTGACTGCGCGAGTTTTTAAGCAGTGAGCGCTGACTGGGTAATATGTCCTTAATAGTGAAAAAAGACAGTACAGCTCATCAATCATATTTACCTCATTTTATACAGTGAGGTAACTTTTGTTTATATATCTTTCAGAATTATCAAATATATAACAAAGCACAGGTGTTCTATAAGCGAGTACAACTATAATCTAGTATTAAGTGGTATACGGTATATTGTATTTTAATGAAAATAAATTAAACGATGTAAGGACGTTATGTCATTTCATGCTAGCTAGAGAATAATTTTGTAGCAAGGGCACAAAAGGAACCAGAAACCTCGAAGCTAAAGGAAGCCCGAGGCATTCTGATACTAATTATAATATATACATTGCGAAATTCGGTATGTTAAGCATATACATCTGTGGTTTTTACAACGGGCACCAAAACGCAGGTATCTTGCCACCGGAAATTTATTTCATTATTCATTTTTATGGAATGCACAGTGTGTTAAGGCTCGAGGCTAAACGTTGTAAATGTGTGGTAAAGTATATCAGCTGTCGTTCAATATATTGCAGCAGCATAGGTTGACCGGTGAAAACTCTACAGACTAAGCCATAAATGTCTAATGTACGTCGGCTTGGTTGGGGTACATATTTCCAGTTGAAGCGTTTGCGGCCAGGGGGTAAATATTTAGAAATTCATAATTCTCTGCAGTTCAATTTTTTTTGTAATTTTTCAACCGCCTGCAGGCGCGAGTAAACATGATTAAGTTGTCCGACCTATATGGATATCTATATGACTATATTAGCTTCGGTTCACACTCCTTAAACAATTAATGCAAATAAATTCTCGGAATATGCATGAAGCCAAACGAAGTAGCTCAAAATAAGCAATAACAAATTTACACATATGTTTATTGGAAGTAAATATGGCATAACCAAAGGAATGTGTAGCACATTGTATTAGACGTCATACCGCGAGATCGGAACTGTCCAACTGTGGCAGACTGATAGCGTAATCCTCAGTCTAAAGACATAGTGTAATGGCACGGCTTGCATTCAACAGAGACCGTGCAAGTTCTTTGTACAAACATATAATTATACGCAGTATTATCGCCGCTTGGTTCGGCAATATTAGTGTGGGCATAAATAAATACTGGCAGTTCATTCCGGATCACATGATTTCCTTTTCTTTAAGCATTGTTGCAAGGGCTCATGTCAACTTTAGGGGCCGAAGTATAATGCATACCATGTCGTTCTCGATATACTAAGCCTTAGTCATAGCCTGAGCTAAGGTCCCTATATGAGACATACACTAAGCCTAAGTCGGGGGCTGCCTCCCCACGAATCACCCACTCTATGCTGTTCTTTTTTTAACGTTATAGCGTTAATAAATAAGACCGATAATAAACACAACCTGTCAACTGTTAGCACAATGCTGAGGCGGATGCATGAACCCAGCGGAGAATAAAAATAAAAAGTTAATATATATATGCTAGTTAACATATTTTTTCATTTAAGCCTAGCTATGGGAGCATGGAAACGAAAGGATTTGAAAAGCAACCGCTGAAAAGTTGGGTTTGTGTAGAGCCGAACCCACGACCCTTTTGCTATTAAACGTGCATTATGGTTCAGCAAAAATATTGCGCAATATGTATCGCAAGAATTCTGCAAGACACTTCATTATGCCCGACTGAACATAAAGTGACCGCACTAAACATCGTTCTTTCCGATAGCTGATATGGAAACGATATCAATTGTTGCAAAACAAACGGATGTTCGACTTGGTCCACTGGTAGTCCAGACATAGGTAATGATAGTTACGTAATATTTCCTAACTTTGAAATATTATTCTTCTTTGTTCGCGACTGATTCTAATGTAATTTAGACGTCATAGACGAAACGGTCCTATTATTTATCAGTATTCATTAGAGAACAAACTCCTTATACTTTAAACCAAACAACATTTTCTCTGCGAAGGAATTTGCTGTTCACGAACAACAAATGATTTTTCAGTTGACTGGAACTGTTCGGTAACACACTGAGTGGTCAACGGGATCAAGTTATATTTAGTCGCAGATTACCAACTCCGGCTACATAGAAAAAATGGATAATAACGAGTATGCGTAGTACTGGGAAACCCTATAGTACTGTATGTCAGAGGAACATTAGGTATAAGCAATTCAGCGACTGACAAAAATTAGGATATTTAGTATGAAAAAATTTAGCTATTTCAATCCGACAACAAAATTTTCGAAAATTTTAGCCAAATGCTGAACAATGCGCCATATATTTAGAAAAACGTTAATTTTTACACGTGCCCGAAGATATGTGATGAACTGCGAATGCCGAAATTCAGCTGGAGCATGCAATAGCAAACCTGGGGAGGTATTTTCATCATCACGCTCTTATCGACGGTACCAACTGAAAAATTCTTCACCTAACAAAAACGAGCAAATTGCGTAGAGAAAAACTCAGACGGATAGTTAGGTATCATAATTTAGTAAGAATTCAAGCAGATTTTTAGCTTGAAAAGCAAACATGCATTTAGAAATTCACGACTGTACTACGACCAGGTAAATATACACAAAATGTATAAACGTGTACTGTTAGCTTAGTAGGTAAACAGCTCCACCTGCAACGGAAATATCTCAGTCTTCACAAATATGAGCGGTACAGAAATTGTTGTGTCACGACTGATTGTGGCATGATTGTTGCACATTGGGATTGCCGATGTTGTCTTCTTCTTCCAGCACCGACGTGCAGGCGGAACGCTATTGCAGAGCGATGAGATTTGTCCCAGGAAGAAGACAGCTTCTTCAAAAAGGAAAGCTTCACAATCAGGCAATAACGATTAAGCTGACTGTGCACAAAAAAGAATGCTGTGTCGAGAAAGTTATCAACAATGCCAAGCATGAGTTATGGCGCACGTTTGTAGAAACGCTCGAACAGTCTGCAGCAAATTGATCTCAACTATTGCAGGAATATATGGTCCGTCCCCTAAGAAGCTTCCCGGTGCTGCTATCGACCCGTTCATAGTGGCACATGGTATTCATCAGGTACGCAAATAGCCAACATCGAATTGAATCAATGAACGTCGAAGCCAGTCGTCAAAATCGACAAAAAATCAACGCACTCAGAAAAAGAATGTCGAGAATCAGTGTAAGCAACGGTGCAACTGCGGTGTTCAAATAATTTCTACCGTATAGAAAGACTAAATATTGCCACAAAACCTGTAACGATCAGGTAAACATACAATACAATTGATTTGTCTAGTCAAGATTGTTGAAACAAAATGCATACAAGTGCACTTATTTGGTACGTATATTTAAGCGTCAAATTTCAGAGCAGACGAAATCAGATATTTTTATGGCTTAACACTTGTGGGGTCAAGTATAAGCAACGTTGTTCGGAACTACTGTGTTAACAAAAATGCTACAATACCCTGGATGTGAATCCAAGTTAATCTAATAAATATTTAAAACAGCAGGGTGATTACCAAACCTATCGACAGCACCTTTCAAGCATTTGTCGCTTAACATAAATATCGAACACTGATAAAAACTAATATCGTATTAAATCAGCCATTATAAAAATGAAATTCCTTATCACAAGCTTGTGGCATACCTTTAAAACTAATTACAAAAAAGTAAGCCAAGACACTGCCAAATGTCCTAGCTAGTCAGCCGTGACGTCTAGTTTTCCAACGATAGTTAGCTATGTATATACGGACAAATTGAATAGTCAGCGTTGACTAGTCATTGTCCCAAATAGTAAGTCCTCACTATTGGGACATAGCTAGGTCACGGTGCACACAAATTAACTTAAACGAGCCATTAGATGTCTAAATGGATAGGCTACTTGGAAACACGCGTACTTGCGACCGCTGTTCTGATGGTTACCAGAAAGACCAGTTGTTAGCATGGTGATCAAGCAATTTTGGGCGTCAAAGGATGTTATAAAAGAAAGGATTTTTTGATACGGTGGGGCGGAAAAATAGACACACCGAGTCACTAGGATCAAGCAGTACACATATATATGCATAACTATATTTCCATATAAGCCTATATTAGGTCCACTCGGGACTATGGTCACCAGCCAAACCTAGCGTAAGTATTGGCTGTTAATTGAATGTTTACCTGTTTGTCCCTGGAATATCTCAGGAGATCCTCCAGCAATTTGCGATGTTTCAAGCCCGTTCGAAAGCCCGAAAAATCCTCCACCGAAAAGTACTCGGAACATTTTCGGTAAATCTGAACCGTTGGACGGTTACGGGCCGATAAACAGGCCCGAGGTCCGTTATTTCCGAATAATCGGAAACTATCGTAACCCATTGATTTCAGCTTACTTCCGTGACCATTAGGCTTTAGTTCGCTTGAACCAGGTAAAATTGATAGTTCTGGTTTCGATTACTTTCCGATCCCTTAAATTATCAGATTCCTATTCCCGGACGGTCTAAATTTTGAATTTCCAACAGGGAAATGGGGAGAGCAGTCGAGTTCCGTTCAGATCTCCCATCTCAGTGCCAGTTAGACGCTCTTTTCTATTTTTTCTAAATTTGTACCTTCACCCTAATCAAACATTCCACTTGTCTGGTTGAACTCGTCCGACATGACACCCGATGATAAAATATAAACATGCAATGGCCAAAAATCATACCAACAACAAAACATATCAATGGCAAACAAGGCAAATATATCGATGACAAACAAAGCAATTAACGATAGCCATGACACCAGGCAACACGTGAGAACCTTATCCCCGTAACCTCTATCTGGTTCGATTTGAGACGCGTTTAGGCCATTTCGACATTGAAACCCTGTAAAACACACGTAACGGGCCGGAACGGGCCTGTTACATCTCTTATATTTTTAAATGGAAATTTTCAGACTTAATTATTCGGGTTGGAAGCAATGTTCCATAGTTCTTATAGTAAAATTCGTGCCTACAATGGTGTTTCCGACGACTAAGCCCCTTTCAAAAAGGATCGTGTGCGACTACTCTGGCGGGAAAACTATGCTCAGCGACCCAAAGATGAGTTAAGCCATATGTACAGACAATGTGGTACAATATGGTATACAAGAATTCTGGTTTGCTAGTTAATTTATGTTATTGTTAGCACATCTCGTTGACCATTTTTGGTCTTAGCCAAACATCGTGGTCCTGGCCTACTAAGTTTTGAAGTTGGTTGCTTTTGGGGAGTTTTTTTTCAAAGTGTGTTATTCGGTGCGAATTTAACTACGTTTCCGCCGAGTCCTCCTAGCAATTTCTACCTCCTGAATAGTAGCAATTTCTACTTCCTGAAAAGTCCTGCAGTCCTCCTCTTATATTTTACAAAGGACAAAAAGGACTTTGCACTACGTTTTGAAAGATTTTGCCGGATGGTCCAGCATTGGATTGTTCTCCTTTTTCTACAGTGGTGCCATGGTGAATATATATATACGTAAGCATGTATTTTACACAACGAATACAAAATGGCATATATATATGTGTTACCATTATACAGTTATGTTAACGTAATGACACAGTATGGTACATACAGTTTGGGTTTACCGCCGGTGCGACCAATAGTTCTTTACGATAAAAGTCTTCCACTAGTTGGTGGTCACATTGCCCTATCGGGGTTTCCTCCCCCTTGTTTTACTCCCAGTTGTTGGACACTAGGTTCTGTAGAACCCATTTGCGGAGATACCCGATATAGGGTTCGGAAACGCGAGGTTCCATAAGTTCGTTACCGTCGGTGATGGTTTCCCACGCGCCCGATTCTTCCAGTTCGGGTGGGTAGTCTGGCATTGACGATTTCCGCATTCTGTCCGGGAACTGCCATTTAATGTCTTGGAAGAGTTTAGTAAATTCGTCATGCCATTCAATGGTATTGTCCTGTCCAATGTCCCAATGTGGAGGTGGCGGGGCAATAATTGCTCGGGCTCCATCACTGAGCAGATAGTCGAATGAACAGATATAACGGCGCACTCGACGCATTACTTTGCTGGGCGTGGCCAGCAAACGACCTTCGTGCGGCTTCGCTCGTAGGGCCGCCTTATAGCCACCAAGAATCATGATTGTCTTGGTTTGTGGCGTGGCGATGCACGTCGCCAGCCGGACTAGAAATTGCATGGTGGCTCCTGGCCACGCCAGGGCGAACCACCCATTCGAAGCGGCCATGTTGACCAAAGGAGCGGTTAACGAATCGCCCAGGACCAACACAGTTGGCCAGGTGGCGGAGTTATGGCGGAGGAACTTCCTCCAATAAGCGACCCATAACATTGTGGCATGGTCGCGGTCGTTTGCCAAATGTGAGTTGTTGCACCAGTGAACCAAAGTTGTTCCATGTTGTTTGAATGGTTTGATCCGGCAATTCCTGCAATAGTATTCATCGCCATTAGTAGCGGTTCTTGAGGGAGATTGGTAGCGGGAGCTCGAGCTTTCTGGGAGTGTTTCTTGAGTGATTTGAACGTTACAACCGTCTCTTGCGAGGCGGTTGTCTAGGAGGTCGGACCACCTCCAGTCCGATATCTTCAGGTCGTAATTGTCTTTGTCCACTGTCCTCGTCAGGTTCCAAGTCCGGATGTGCGGATAGCATGTCCTCGATGTCCTGTTCGTCAAAGATGTCCCTAAAAGGTTCGAACATGTCGTACCGTGCACGGGCACTACCAGAAGTGTAGTCCATCGGCATAACAGGGTCACGATGTCGAGTCGGTGGAGCGAGGGGTACAGTCCGTCGATCTGGTGTCGTAGTCGGGGGTTTTAAATTCCGGGGGTTGAGTCGTGGTATTAGGACTCGAGCTTCTTCCCCAAGTGGTATATTCTTCATACCAACGACAACGGTCCCTAGCTTGTCTATGCGACTGTCGGCGAGTGGGTTGGGAGGGTTCTTCCCTTTCCTTTATTGGGCGCGAAGGGGGTCCCATTTCAGGAGATCCCTCACTTTCCTCCGTGGGAGGGTCGAGTTCAAAGTGGGGCCTTCGGCGAGGTCCCAGTATAAGTTGACTAAGAGGTATATCATCATCCTCGTCTTCCCAACTATCTTGTGATTGAGCTCTGGCTGGGGTTTGTCTATGTGGTTTGGCGCGGGATGGTCGAGTTAGAACTCCCTTGTGGGTGGAGGGAGCGCTGCGCGGCGGCGCTCTTCCTTTCCTCCCGATAGAGGAGCCCTTGGTTGATTCGCCAATGGTTGATATTGTTTCGTTGTCCTTGTCTGTAGTTCGTGGTCGTAATCGTTTCGGTCGGTCGCCTTCCGAAGACTCGGAAGGTCGACGTTGTTTACTTATGCTCTGTTTACTTGCTTCTCGTTGTCGAGCTAAACTTTCAATAAATTCTTCGACAATCCCGTCGGCTGCTATTTGGTCTTCCGAGGGGATGTATTGTATGGGGGATCCTCTTATGTACTCCATTAATTCGGTTGCATCCTGTATTTCTCCTCGGGCACGGGCGGCTTCCTCTCGTTTCCTCCTTATTTCCTGCATTTCCCATTCTCACGGTGCTAGCTCATTTTGCCTCTGGATGGTCCATCGACCAAAGGATGGTACCTGTGGGCTCTTAGGTCCCCGCTCCACCAGGGGTGAGAATAGGGGAGGAATTTTCCACCGGTGTGGTGGTGTCGGGGAATAAATTGTTTCAGGTGACGTGGTCTCCGTGCTTACGGATGATACTGGTTCGTTGGTCGGTGTAGAAGGCTGTACTTGCTTTTGTCTCGGTTTAGGCTTAGGTTTTGGTGTTGGTGCGGGTTCCAGTGGGGGTTGTCTGGTTACTGGGACGGATTGTGCGGGTTGTGGTCTGGGAGGGGTATAATAAGGAGTGATCCATTCGTCCGGAACATGATCCTCTACGGTGGCTTCAAATCCTAGTGGCAATAGGGGAGTGTGTGGAAGTGGTGTAGGCGGGGAGGAGTATGCCTGACGGGGTATGGAATATGGTTGTTCGTAAGACGCTGTAGGCTCATGATGGGTGTGGTATGGTGTTACTGACTTGTTCGATTCAGTCACTACGCGTTGTGCCTGGGGGCTGCGGGATGTTTGAGTGGTGATAGTGGCTCGACGTTGGACAGGCGTAAGCGGCGAGGTTTAAACAGCATGTTCAACTGCTGCAGTTGGAGATGTAGCTCCTTCAGGAGTATGGGGCGAGTGTTCGTCCGGGTCCTGTGAAGCGAGTCCTAAACGAGACCTAAATCATTTACATTGAATGGTCGTAGTGCACGGCCGCTGTCTGAGCGTTTCACCGTCAGAGGCCTTGTAGGCTCATGAGTCCGAACGGCTCGATCCTGTTCTCGTAGGGTTATTGGTGCAGTGTGTTGTCCATACTCCGGCGAGAAGGTACCAGGTGGCTTATCAAGTGCGTAAGGTAACTTAGCGGGGTCTAGGGTAGCGAGTTCCTGTGATATAGCGGGCCATTCAGTGTCTGGGGTTCTGTCGGGGTCGCAAAGGGAAGTCTGTTTTGTTGCGGAGCTCCGGAGGAGCCTTGAGCCTGAATGGTCAGCTGTTCTACTGCGGCGCGGTGTATGTCTGCCTGAGCTTGCGTGTATTCTAAGTTAGGTTCTCCAATTTCTACACTAGCGACGTCGGAAGCACCATCAATCTCCTGGCGCAACCGGTCGACTGCTTCTGGATCTGCAGCCTGTAATTCCCTGGCGAAATATTTGTCAGCGAGGATAGTTTCTCCTGGTTCCTGTAGTGCAGCCTCAATATAGGCGGGAGGGACTGCTTTAAGTAAATCAGCCATGTCAGGGAAGCTGCTTAGCGGGCGGTAGCATGGTTTGGTGCGGTTTATGTGAACAACATGATCGGAAGCGTTAGGTTGTCCGGGGAGCTTAACACAAATGCAAGGTGGCATTATTTTGGTAATCTGGTATGGTCCACACCACCTACGTTCTAGCTTGCGCGATAGTCCTGGTGTCGTGTAGTATCGATAGACCCATACATGGTCATTAACACGGTAGTCCGGGACCTTGATCTTGCGATTGTAATACCGTTTTCGGTATTCCCGAGCAGATTGCATGGATCGATAGGCTCGATCCCTAATGGTAGCTAACCACCGTTGTACATTAGCACGGTATGCTTCTGCTCCGGGGTAACGTCCCCAATCAGTTTGTGTTTCGATTCCACCCGGTACTCGGGGTTGGAATCCGTGCATGAGCACGAATGGTGCTTAGTGCGTAGAAGCGTGTACTGCTGAATTGTAAGACATGATACAGTACGGCAGGACTTCGTCCCATGTAGTGTGGTCTTTTTCAGGTAATGCTACTCTTAGGAGAAATAACAGAGTACGACTAAAGCGTTCAATCTCTCCGTTTGCTTTCGGGTTATAGCTGAGCGTTTCGCGTTTAAAAGTGTGTAGTCTAGCGCACAAGGCTTCCACTACTTCGGAGACGAAACATCCGCCTCGGTCTGAGACTAACTCTTCGACGAAGACCTTGGCTACACCCTTAGCGGTTTGGTCCGGTAGAGCAGCGGCGATTACTAGTTTGGTGAACTGGTCTATAAAGGCAATTACGTACCTGTTTCCGTTTCGGGAAAGTACCCGAGTGTCTAATATGTCGACAAACATGCGGTGCATGGGTGCGCTAGCCAGCGGGTTTTCTCCGAGCGCGGCTCGAACATTTTGTGGTAAATTCCTTGAACGTTGGCAGAGTACGCACCTCTTTACATATTCGTCCACGTCCTTACCCATGGTTTCCCAATAGTAGAATTGCTTGAGTTTGCTCAGTAAACGGTCTCTACCTGGATGTCCACCAAACAGTGTGTCGTGTTCGTGCTTGAGTATTTGTCGTATGAGTAGTCTAGGTACGCATAGTTTAGGTCTAAGGTCGTTTGGCATTATGGGATGTAAGTATAAGATGGCAGTGTCGGGGCAAAGTCGATAATGGTGTGCTTCTAGTTTGAGGGCGGTCGCTGCCTTTTCGTCGGCTGGTGACTGTCGCGTATGCAAATACCACCAAATAGGACCAAATTGTTTATCTCTGCGTTGAATGTATGGTAGGTAATTGAGAAGGTTCCTCCCTTCGTATTGTTGGAAGTGTGGTAAGTATAAATGTTCTCCAATGTCATAAACCTGTTCAGGGCGTTGTAATTGTATTCGTGGTCCGCATGCGTAAGCAACCTTAATTAATGTGTCAAATTCCTCTACTTCGGGTAAACCTCCATATCTCTGTCTAGCAGTTGTCGGTAGCGCCTGTGGTCTAGCGGGTTCAGGTGTTCCAGTCGTGGCACGGGTCGAGCTCTCACTCGCCGCGCCAGGAGCGGGCGGTGTCGGAGCGGTCGGGGGTTCCTGCGGTTGCGGGGGTCTGGCGGGTGGTTCGGGGGCTGAAGAGGGTCCGTGGGTCGGTTCACCAGTGGATTCTGGCGGTCCTGGGGCAGTCGTCCGTCTCCAGGGTACCTCAACTCCTTCGGGCCAGGGGTCGTCTACATCTCCACAGAAGATGAAACGTGTGGGGTCTGGTAGGGGATCATAACCAGGTCCTCCAAACATACGATAGAAGCGTTCCCGGACATACTCGGGTGGTAGAGTGACAGCGGCGTCCGAGGGAAGTCCCATGAGTTGTCGAGTAAGTCGTTTCCAAACTTCTTCGGTGGGAAATCGACGGGGCGGTTTAGCTGGAGCTTTGCCTTTACCACGATCCTGTCCTTTGACAGCTACAGCAACCATTCAAGGATGGTCCTGTTCGTCCTGTTCAGCTTCATCAGAGGAGTAGGAAAATTCCACGTCATGTCGAGGGTCGTGTGAAAGTCCGTCTGCGTTGGCATTAGCCTTACCGGGTCGATATTCGATGTTGAAACCACCAAATTCCATCAATTTCGCCCATTTCGCCATTGGGCCAGTCGCGAATTTCGCGGTGGTCTCTCGAACAGTGCCTTAAGTAGCTTATGGTCAGTCTCAACATGGAATTCGTGTCCGAGTAGGTAGTGTCGGAAGTGTAAGGCAGCCCATCGAATGGCAAGAGCCTCAGTCTCTATTTCGGGGTATAGGCGTTGATAGTCCACAAGCGACTTGCTCGCGTAGGCGATAGGTAATGTCCCTTTGTCGGTCTTTTGCGAAAGTACAGTTCCTAGGGCATATCCAGAAGCGTCCGTTTGGAGTATGAAGGGTTTAGAAAAGTCTGGATATATGAGTAGTGGTTCTTGTACTAAGGCCTTAAGCAGTTTCCCGAATGCTTCCTCGCATTGCGGTGTCCACTTAAATTCGCTGTCCTTTCGTCGAAGTACATTGAGCGGTTCGCAAATTTCAGAGTAGTGGGGTATAAATTTGTGATAGTATCCTACAAGTCCTGGGAAGCTTTGTAACTGTTTGAGTGTCTCCGGTCGTTTGTAATTGTCTATTGCGGCCGTTTTCTCCGGATCGGGTTTAACTCCCTCTGAACTGATAATATGTCCCAAGTATTTTAATTGTTTCTGCCCAAACTGACATTTTGAGGGTTTTAACTTAAGATTTGCTTTCCGGAACCTGTCGAACACCGTTATTAAGTCCGCTAGGTGTTGTTCGAATGTGGGTGAAAAGACCAATATGTCATCTATGTAGATGAGGCATCGTTCCCATTCTAGACCCTTTAATATGATTGACATGCACCTTTGAAAGGCGCCTGGTGAGGACTTCAGTCCGAATGGCAGAACGTTGTATTCATACTGTCCGTGGACAGTGACGAAGGAGGTTTTCTCCTTGGTCTCAGGGTCCAGTTCTAATTGCCAGAAACCTTTGTTAAGATCTAAGCTGGACATGAACTTGGTGTTTCTGAGACATCCCAATATGTCATCTATACGGGGTAACGGGTATAAGTCACGTTCTGCAACTACATTGAGCTTACGGAAGTCGACGCACAACCGTAAGGTACCGTCACTTTTGGTGACGTAGACTATGGGAGAACCCCAAGGTGAATCCGATGGCGTTATGAGTCCTGCTTCTACCATATTGTTTAATTCCTCCCGTAAGGGTTCTCGCAATGAATGTGCTAAACGGTAGGGTACCTGTTTGATGGGCCTTGCGTCTCCTGTGACTATCCTGTGCTGGTGCACACCACACCTTCCTAGATCGAACGGGTGTACATTAAATATGTCCGCGTTTTCAGATATAGTTGTTTTCAATTGTTTGAGTTCGAAAGGATTTAGGGTCGTTTGTGCGAAGTCTATTTTACTCAAAACTTGTATGGATCGTTCGGTGTCAATTTTGTTCTTCTGTTCGCTTATAATTTGTACAACATTGTCTCGTGTACCTCCGATATTGTTGCATTGCTTAGTGCGTCTTGGAGGGTCAAGTTGTAGCAAACGCTTGTTACTGTCATATAAGAACTCGACCTCGTTATCGTCAAGCATCTCAATATGTCCGATTGTTTGTCCAGCGTGTATGGCGACGGGAAAGTTCCCAAAGTTCATTAGTGCTATGGGGATCATGCGTTGGCCAGTGAGTACCAGAGAGTGGGCGATGGCAACGTCCCTAATAAAGGGGTCAGGCACAAATAAGGCTTGACCTGTCGGTGGTTGGGTGATGGGCCCTCTTCCTGTGGGTGGGTGTCCTTTTTTTTTTGTCTGGTGTGGTCCTGTCTTTCGTGGTCGGGCTTTCTTTGTTGGTATGGGGGGTTCGTTTTTTGTTTTGTTTGTGTCTGCGGGTGCTTGTCTAAGGGAGGGGGAGGGCGCCGCGTTTCTTGGTTCCGGGATGGCGTTGATAAATAGCTCTGTGTTCGGTGGTACTTGAGTGTATTTCCTGGTTACGACGTTGATAACTGGGGGTCTATAGTCTCCTTGGTCGGCGAAAGGTGCCGAGCAGTTTTCAGTTCCGTTAGATAGGTCCAGGCAGCGGTCTTTGAAGTTTATGGCGACATATGGTAGTAGAGCCATAAAGTCGGTACCTAAGATATATTCGTACGGTGTGTCTGTTGTTACCTGAAAGTCGCACGGTGTACTTAACGATCCTATTGTGATCGGTGCTTTTACCACTCCGCTGATTGTCAACTCTTGTTGCGTAGCCGATACTATACGGGTAGTGTTCGTGTCGCGAGGGACCAGTCCCAAACGGGCAGCTAGGGCTTGGGACAAGATTGAAACATCGGCCCCAGTGTCTACAAGTGTCATGACTGGGGTGCCAAGTGTGGTTGCGTTAATGAGCAGTGGGGTGTTACCTGCGTTCATGGTGTTTAATTGTCTGGTGAACATACCTTGACGAGGTACACGGCGTGAGTCACGAGTGGGGGCGGCAAATAGTTCGTCGTCCTCGATAAAGACAAGTTCTTCCTCGGAGGAATTACGTGATGTTAGTAGTCTGTTCGAACGACGTGGGGCACGGCTGGACGCGACGGACACGCGCGGCGTTCCCGAAGGCCCAACCGTGACCTCAGTCGGCGAGGTTCTGTCTGTGTGAGGGAAGTCGTCTTCCGCAGGTGGGGCACTCGGTAATCGGTGTTTTGCTCTAATCCATCGAATGGCTTTCTTAGGCTTACTATCGGTCCTAATTAGTCGTCCACGACATGGGAACCATCGGGGAATGTAGTATCCGTACTTAGGTGGGACCTTGCATTTAGTCCTGAAATAGATCAAACTGATCACTCCTACAACGACGGTGATGAGGAAGTAGGGCAAGAATCCCGTGTATTCCACAGCGGGGAGATTAACCACGCTGCGTACTTGATCCTTAGCTATCTGCGCAACCCGCAAATTGATAGCCTTGGCGTTGTCGAGTGAGTCCCAAGTCAGAGGTCTTAGTTTGATACCGGATAGTCGGTCGATAGTGATATTCGGTCCAAATTTTATTGTGATCTTCTCGGGTTTTAACATGCTAGTGAGCACTATTGACCCTATGACTAGCTGAGTATAGTTTCCGTGTGGAAACCACAAAACTCCATTTGGCGGTACCTTTATTGACTTACCCAACGTAACGTAAGCTAGCTGTCTCCGATTTGTCAAAATGACCTCAGGTTCATTAGTCCGAATTAATACGCCTTGTATAGTCGTGTGTACGGATGTGTCGTTGGCAAGTGGACCTATCAGTGAGTGGTTGCTGCATGTGTGTTTAATGGTCTCGGGTGCATGTTCGCCTGCAATAATCCATTATAAACAGTTGGTGCTATGATCGGTTATTAGCGCGTGCGGTTCGCAGAAAGCGATTCCTGGTATTTGCTTGCATGCTCCCAGATTTAGTGATTCGAAGCGAATGTGCCCTAAGCGGGCGGCATATTGAGGAAACGGCAATCTCAGCTGCGTTAGCGTGGCAAGTGCGTTCCAGCCGGTGTTATAGATCCGAAAATATGGCCGAACATCATTGCGCATCGGCAATGGTAATTGCAAGATGAATCCATAGCGGAATGCGGTTAAATCTACGCTCACGGGCATAACGCGGCCAAACTGATAGGCGAGGCTAGGCTCGCGCATGAGGATAGTCTTGGAAACGCGTGGATCCATGGAAAATAACCGTCGTAGCATGACGACATCGATAACGGCGGGAGATAATTCACCGTTCAGCATGGATTCCATTATAGCTTGAACCGACAGCGCATGTTGGCTCGAAGGATGTGATCTATTAGCTGGTGGTACACGTGCGCGATCTCTTTCTGATCGGCGCACCGAACCTGTTCGATCATAGAGACTACCTCTTGCATGCTATGGTGCAGAAACGCCTAGATGTCCTCGTTTGCTCGGGTCAGCTGCCTTATGGCTTTAGTGTTTCGAAAAGAGACATCGTTTGTCTCACGCATGAATTTCTCGAGGACGGTTACCTGTTGGCGAACATTGTTGATGTGTACTCCGTTGGAAAAAGCCATTCCCAGGCCTAGGAAACCTGAGACAGCACCTGCAGCGGCAGCGATTAAGCTGGCAAAACGCTTTTCTCTTTTATTCGTAAGGTCACATAGTTGTTCGTTTGCGACGCAAAAAAAGTGCACAAGTAGTGAGTAATAGTTAGTGTCCAGTACGCCATGATAGGCGTCATCTAGCTCACGTTCCAAAGCGCTCAAGGTCTCATGCAGCTGTGGATATTCGGTGCAGTTAATCTTTCGGCAGCAGTCAGCGCGACATGATCCGTTCGCTTCATAGGGTGGACAGAACTTACTCACGTAAGGGTCGGACTTACGTTCCCAGTCTCGAAGTGATAACTGCAGTACCACTGGCAAGTGCGTTGTCTGGTCGGAGGTGACCACCAAGCCCTGTGGCTCGATGACCACTCCTACCTGTCGATTGCCAAAAGCACCTAAGCGCGAGATTGAGTCGCTGAATGGCGAAAGCGTTGCCTGTGTAGAACTGAGCGCTGAGAGCCAAAGTAGTAATAGAATTGTACAGACCCTCCACATACCCGACGGATGGCCGAGGCCATTACTGAGGCTCGGTGAAGGGGATCGTACCCCGTTTCGATTGCGTTCCCTCAGGGTCTCGTTATGCACGACTTGTTCCGTGGTGTCGTTTTCAGTCTCCCCGTCACTCGTTTCCGTGTCACTCGACTCAGTTAGGTCTTCTTGCTGGGCGGAGTCGCTATTGGAGCTATCCTCCGATTCTTCTTCAGATGAGTCGAGGTAAGCGGCTAATGCTGTGGTTAATTGTTCGTCCAAATTGGGGACAGAACAGTTGGTGTCATCGTGTGGAAACAAGCACAGTTCCGAGATTAAGCGGTCCCTACCTAACTTTAGTCCAGCAGACGTGTTTCCCTCTGTCTCAAGCAGTCCAGCAATGTCGGGGCGCCCCAAAAGTCTCAAGCGTGCGCTTAGCAGTACTAGACGAGCAAGTCGGTGGGTCTCGTCGTCCAACTCCATATTGCTTATTGCATGGTCAACAAAGAAGTTAATCGGAACACCGCGTGTATCTTGGTTTTGGTAAATGAATTCGATCAAGTAGGGCGCCTCGCATAAGAGGTCATGTAATTCGAGGTTCGCCTCGCGAAAAGTTTTCTGCATTTTGGCCGATCGAATTCCAACATAGAAAGGCCAATGAGGTGCAACGTATCCATCCGGGAGGATGGACGCGCAAGCAGTACTCAGCGTACCGTCATAAGTCCATCTTCCTGGTTGACCGAAAAAGTAGCAACTTAGCCGTATATCCCGTGAATCTCTGGTGTGGCGTTCCTGGCACTGTCGACATACCGGATCCCTACTCAACTCTACCTCGAATTCTCTCTCAATAACCTGTTGGAGCGTGTGGCCATTCACGCATTGGCCCACCAGTTCTATGAAAGATTCCAACGAAGCAAGAGTTACGGGGCCAAGATACATTCCCGTCATACAGTGCCCAATTGGAGAAGCTATACCTAGTATACTGCTTAGCATGGCAGCGTCCCGCTGTAAAGTGGGGCGTGTGCTAACTTCAAAACGAAGCTCAAATAGTCGGCTCAAATTGTTTAGTTGTTCCATTACGAGTATCACTCTCCGATAAAAGAGAGCGTGGGGTTGCAATGCCAAAGGTTGTCCGAAGTCAGCGTTAATCTCACTAGCCCTAAAGTTAATTGGTACAAGTCCCTCAGCCGATTCGTTATGCGCATCATCGGTCAATGCGATGCGAGGGAATTGATAACCTGCGGTCTCGGTATGATTTGCGGTTATAGTGAACAATGTGCCAGTCCTGAGGATTCGGTTACGTTCCTCGTCCGTCATCGCTCTAACTCGTCCAAGTTCGATCGGCATATTATCGGGAAGACAAAGTCCAGACATGTCCAGTAGTTGTTCGTCAAGTCGGTGTACCCGTCCATTGTTGGCTTCTCGTATGAAATTAAGCAAATTCTCCTGTCCCATGCACACGTCCGAGTCCTCACTAATCACCCTTACTGATTCCTCCGAATTACCCGGGGACATACATGGTCTCCCTTCGACGGATTCCTCAGTGGTCGTACCTGTTTCATTTGGGTTGCCCGAATTACCCGAGGGCATGCTTGGCACCTCTTCGACGGGTCCCAATATGTCGCTGGAAATGTCGGTCAATGTATCAGTGGAGCCGCCTAAATTACCCGGGCGCATACAAGGCGTCCCTTCGATAGGGTCTCCACGAACATTCTCGACCAGTGGATCCGAACTCATCTCTTACGCACTTCCCGTAACGATACTGCCACTATCGCTGCTCTCACTCAGATCGCTTTCTCCGACAGCACCATCTCCTTCCTCGGAACGGATAGACAATTGGCTGGCTCGCAAGCTTAAATCAATGCCATCATCTGACGGTGCACGCGGTAGCTCGTTGTTATGTCCGCGACGCACTTCCCAAACCCCTTCACTATGCCACTCTCGTGCGTCAGGGCTGGATTCGCGTCGGTACCAGTCGGCATTCGGACCCACCCAATTGGCCCAGAATTCCTCGTCATCTAGCATACGTTCCTCATCCATCCCATCATCACTGCACTCATCATGCCTATCATCAGGCTCATCTGGCTCATCGGTCACGCAGTATTCAAGCCCGTTTTCTGGTTCGTTTCCACCATTATCGCGCTCCCGCGGGGTATCCTGATTTAGAGTGCACACTTTCGCTTCGCTCGAATAGTTCGCCTCGCTCGCTACGGATCCGTTTCGTTCATATAGGAGTTCATCTGACTCCTTCAATTCAACAACTTCAACACACTCAGCGCTATCCTTCACGCTGATTTCAACACAGGATTCATTGAAAAAACTTAGCTCATCGCAAGTAACGTCGTCGCGCGCTTCAACGACGGTAGGCGCGACGGAAGCATCACAGTGCGATGGACAGTCTTTATTCGCCACCCTGCCATCGACATCCCCGTACCTGGGCAGACCCCGGGCAATACTTTCAGCCCCAACGATCATACCCGCTTCATCGGCGCAATCGGCCACGAACCCGTCGCTACCTCGGCTTGGGTACGGGTGACAAGGGCGGCCCCGGTCAGCATCAAGGAAGGACCCAATGACCGTGGAACCCCTTGCCAATGAGGTCGGGAAAGTCACCTCAAGTCCATCAGTAGCATACTTCGCCGGTTCGAAGTAGCATTCAATTACATCAACATCACTTCCATTATCATCTTCCAAGAATTCACTAAGGCTACAAGCGCGTCCTAACTTAGGCAAGTCAATACACTCATACGACACACAATTCTCATCATCACACAAGGGACGACCCGCGCGGCGGTCCGACCCACATAATACATCATACGGCCTATAATTTAGAACGGAACTAGGACTGGGCGACTCCGAGAGGGCCCTAACATCGTACGCCGCAGCCTCCATCGTTCCTGGTCGTCCGCCGACCTCTAAAAGCTCCATGGGTGCCTCACACGGCGACCCGAATAAATCAAATTCTTACTGAGCCATTTCAACATCATCGGCTTCCCTGCCGGAATCATCAACATCAACACTCTCAACACACGGATGGCCAGCCACAGTGGAGGAAAATAATATCAATGGCTCTTCAAATACAACAACATCATCCTCACTCACAATCTCTGCAGTCATCTCCAAAGAGCTGGGGGTCCCGGAATTCCCCCTTGAGGTGATTCCCTGGGGAGTACCGGTTATAAAATCAACACTTCCTTTAAAATCACTCAACCTATAATTTTGAACACAACCATCTTCCACTTCTTCACAAATTTCCATACTACCATTACTATCTTCCACTGATGTTAAAGTTCGTTCGTTCAGTCCGAGCCCTCGCATGGCTGGATAATTCGATTGACCGGTCTGTCGCTCGCCTCGCTGATCGCCAATTTCTTCGCTCGCATACATATACACACGTGGATCAACACCCGCGCTGGGTGCATCCACACACACCACATGCAATCCCTCACCCCGATATCCCTCTTTTTGGTATTTTATATTTTCGTTACTATATACACTGTTAGTGAGCTCACCACGGTATTGTCCGTCGTCCATGTCCCTCGGGCCCAATTCCATAAGTCCGGGGCTGTCCATGCCCTGAACTGGCTCCGTGGGAGACGCGCGGCATCAGCCCACGAAGTGGTAGTGATCACGTTCAGGTGTCTCTCAACAAGTCCTTCCATAGTCTCAAAATCGTCCAGGTGGGGGGGGGGGGGGGGGGGGGGGGGGGGGGGGGGGGGGTGGGGGTTTTTTGTTTTTTTTTTTTTTTTTTTTTTTTGTTGTTTTGTTTTTTTTGTTTTTGGTGTTTTTTATTTTTTTTTGTGTGTTTTTTTTATTTTTTTTGTGTTGTTGGTTTTTTTTTTTTTGTTTTTTTTTTTTTTTTTTTTTTTTTTGTTTTTTTTTGTTTTTTTTTTTTTTTTTTTTTTTTTTTTTTTTTTTGGTTGTTTTTTTTGTTTTTTGTTTTTTTTGTTTTGGGGTGTTTTTGTTTTTGTTTTTTTTTTTTTTTGTTTTTTTTTTTTTTTTTTTTTTTTTTTTTTTTTTTCAAAAACTGGGGGGGGGCGAGCGCAGCGGCGCACAGCTAAATCAGGTCATTGTGTCTGTTTATCAAGTATCCGTCATCATCGTACAATGGTTCGTCAGTAGTCGCGATAGCGTTCACTCGTCCAGTCGGTTCACTATGTCCTAATTTACCTTGAATCATACCGAGTTCACGACTGAGCACCTCTAACCGATGAGTGGTAGCTGGGCTTGGTTCTCTATTTCCATTACCTTGCGAGGCGCTACAATTTAACTGGTATCGCCGGCGCGGTACAGCACCGCTGTTCCGGTTGCTGTCGTCCCGTGAATAAAATCGGCCAGACTGCGGCTGCTGGGGCCCCATGCCTCTATTAGGTTGGGGTCGTTCGCTTTGGGCCCGTTGATATCCGTAGGCCTGAACCGGCCGGTTGGTATAGTTATCATTTCCGCGAGTGTTATTAGCAAATCCCGGCGGTGGTCGACCATACTGTGGTCCCGCTTGGTTTGGGCCACTGGGCCGCATTCCAGCATTGGGTGGGTTGTTCCACCCGGGATTGTTCCGATAGCCGTTTCCGTTTTCGGCTCGCCGAAACGGTGGCGGTGGGCCTCCTCGGCCCGCATTATAGTTATCATTACGTGGGTATACACCCACACCGTTTCTCGGTCTTGCTGCCCTGGCTCTCGGCGTGCAGCTCCAGATGCGTAGGCTGGGGCTGGGTCAACGTTGCGCGGCGGGCCATTCACGGCAGCAGGCGGATAACGTACGTTGTACGGGCATTCGCGCATGACGTGTCCCGGTTCTCCACAGCGATAGCAGGTAATATGCGGCATTGGCAAACACGGCGGCGCTGCAGGTGAGCCAGGCACGAATGGCGGCGTGAGAGCGTTCAGCTGGCGCGGGTTCTCAACCCTTTTATCGATTACATCCAGCAACCGACTTATAGTATCGCTGTTACTATTATTCGCCTTACGATGTTCCTCCATCATGTTCTGAAGCTGTGTGATCAGGCCTTCACCTCCTTCCTCAAGTAAAGAATTTACAGTTTTAGCTCGAGGCTTACTTGCGGCAGGCGCGTGTGGTTCGGGGCATGCAGCGCTAGCGTCTTCGTATCGCTTAGCAACACCCACGGTATCCCGAAATGTCTCACACTCATGGATCTGGTTGAGAACCTGCCTACGCACCTCAGGTCGTAGGCCTCTTTGGAAAAACATGCGGAGCATGGTGTCCCTCTGCTCATCTTCCATGTCGGGAAAAGCACGATCACACAACTTCTGCAATTCTAAACCGTACACCGCTACTGGCTCGTTAGCTCCTTGTTGTCGGGTACAGAGTCCTGATAATGATTTCTCAGGACGACGCGACGACGAGAATAAAAACCGCAAGTTGGCCACTAGTCCTAGGAAACTTTGACGTTTTCCCGGTGGAAGGCCCTCAAAGGCCTCCCTTGCCGGTCCACGCAAGAGGGCTGGTACGCAAATTAGTTTTCGGCGATCATCCCAACCATTGGCGTTGGCGAGACGATTATACATTCGGACCCAGTCCTCGAAGTCCTGGCCTCCAGGTTTCCCATCAAAGGTCAGAATGTCCCTTATTGGGATCATAGGAGGACCAGCTGGTTGGGTGGTCAAATGATGTAGAATAGCGTTGGCAGTATTTGTATCCAGTCCGGGTGAGTCGGATGTTTCTCCTCTACGCAATTGTCCAGGAGGTCGGGGCGGGGGAGTGAGCGGTCGCTCACCGGTGCCAGCGGCCCGTCGCGGCCTGGCACGTAAGTCGTCCTCCATGGGTCCGTCAGTCCAGCCAAGGAAGTCGTCGGTTCCCAAGTCTCCGTTATGATTAACGTTAGAGTCCATTTGCTTGATTATTACACCTTCGGCGTCTAACTGTATTGAGTTGGGTCTGGTTTAGATATCGCCCAAAAATAGTTGTCACGCGAGTGTTCAGATTCTACAAGGCTGGGTGAAGCGACAAGCACTATCAGTCTTTTCGACAGCTAGATTTGAGGCACCTAAACTTCCTTTACCCAATAAATTATCGAGAAAATAAGACGTGCGAGCTGATTACCTGTAGGAAAACTCAACGATCCAAACGAGCAGAAGGACCAAACTGCAACGGAACGATCGCGAAAACACTTCAAGACAAACGACTATCTAGTAACGGTCCGATAACACACTACTGCACAGTAAAACAAAATATCCCAAAGCCGTTAAACTGTTGTAAGTAGGCACAAATACTGAACTGTCACACACAAAAATATAAGTGAAAGCACAATGAATTAAAATAAAGTAAGATCAAACAGAATTTACAATGTCCACGGCTACTGTCCACAAATCTTCCTGCCAAAGCGTCCACCAATCGAGGCTTGTTCCACGAGCAGCAGGTCGTAGTGTTCCCTAGAATAATTGTTCCCGAGCAACGGTCCGCGATAGTCCACCAGGCAGTCGAAATAAATAGCGTCAGTATTGTGAGCACGTCGTCCGTCCCAACACTGTCCAAGCACACGCGTTGCCAGCAAATAGGATATGAAGCGACGGCGACGTCCAACGGCTAGCAAATACCAGACAAGTCCCAACGACGCAGCGGTTACGTTAATGTCCCGTGTTGACGATATTTAGTCCCAAATCGGCTTACGAATAGGCGACGGTAAGAAATGTTGTCGATTCCAATAATCGCAAACGAGATCGTAATACCAATATAAGGAGACGTCGAAATAATGTCGATAGAATCCAATAGTAATCGTGCAACCAAGTTTATATATTTTGATAGTAGTTAACAGATTAGTTAATTAGTCCAAGTCACGTAAGCAAAATGAAGCCTGAAACAGTGCCCGTTGATTACCTGGTCTGGAGCTTCCACGTAGTGCAGCATGCTCAGCGAAACCGCGGCCCACAGCCCGGGTCAATGCAAGGTTAGCGAGGGAGCACCACTGAGCGCAGAACGAAACAAGGGCAAACGTACACACATGGGCACAAAATAAGACAACACAAGACAAAAATAAAGACACACAAGTTACAACACCGTTCTCTTGCGAGAGGTCTACGCAGAAATGAAAATTTAACTCATGTAAAGTGTCGGTAAAATTCTGAAACTCCTACAAGCGGTAAGGGTCCTCACTATCACTAAACGAGATGGGCGCCGCAAGCAAAACGCTCACGGCGTGGCCCCCAACGATGTAATAACGGTGACGCAGCTGCATGGCGCAACTTCCTAACACCATGCCCATACGACCCCGGCTATCATAACCTCAAGGGTGGACCCTAAGTTTTACGATTTAGCCACTTTTCTTGGTCAGACCCAAGAAGTTACGGAGCTTAGCAGGCCGCAGGCGCGCTTCACGGGGTGTGTTCGGACCCCGCCCGATTGGTTGCGCACGTGTCTAGTATCCCGGTATGATTGCTGAGGTCCCCCAGGGAGGTTGACACCGAAACCTGCTCACAGGTCATAATGTCGAACCGATATTCCCTGTCCTAACCTAACGGAAGTTGTTTTGTCTAGCGTAATTTAAAGTAAAACGCGTGATAAGTTTGGTTTAGCAAGGTAAATTTTGAGTTTCACTTAGTTTATCCTCGGCGGAACACTTAATCCGTTGTAGCCATATGGCCCCCACAGGGTTCCGACATGCCCTGAAACGTTTAACGTAGGACTATCTCTTTTGTAACATGGTATCTTGACTGTGTTAATGTCTAGTGATAAAGTTTTCCTAATAAAATGTGTCTTTTGCTTGACAGCGGCTGTTAAGCCCGTGAGTTTGACAAGTGATTTGGTGGACCACTCTCGCCGCAATGGCGTTACACAAAAGGTCAGCATTGGCGGCGGACCGCTCGTGTCAGGGCTGGGGGTATTTGCGTCCGCAAGCCGTGGCACGAAGGGTCGACCCGTCCACTTGGACGTACTTATTACGCTTGAGTAGGAACAACACTGGACACGAGGAGAAATTTTTCGACGTTTTACTTGAAGGTAAGTGCAATACGGATCAAACACAAACAATTAAAGCATTATACAACTAATAACTTTGGGACCATCGTACCCGTTCATTCCCTTGTCCGTGTCTAGTCAAGGAGCGAGGCGGCGCGAGCGAACGCGTTCCCGGAAATACCGGACCAAAATCTATACCCGAGTCGTTCAACGTTGAACGTTAACTAAGTCAGCTATCGCTCGGGTTATGTGTTCTGGCGTGCTTCTGAATTCGCTTCAAACGATGTGCGGCGTTATGCGGGGAAGGGAAAAATTCGTCTTAGAGCAGCCTCAGTACGGCCAATGCAGACGATGCACTGATGCGGCCACCAAAGTTACCGACTGACTTCGATAGAGAAGGAGCATGAATCGGGGTACGAATCCAAACATAGTGTAACAGTGTCGGCACGGGCAAGTATATGCAAAACAAACTCATTTCGGGTACATGTCATTACATGGTTACCAATAAAGAAGCACCTATAACGCCAACCGGCGGCTATTAGAGATCTGGTTGCTACAGGCAAACCATCAATAGAACAGTCGGATGTACGAAAACTCAGTCCGGTGTGCATTCTTGATCTTACAAATCTGGCCTATTGTCCCCATAGAGTGTGTCGCAACGTTCTGCTCTTAAGGCAGACCTTACACTAACTAATAATCGTCTTTCTCAGTGTCTCAGGCTGAGCTCGACTGTCCCGAGTCCTAAAATCCGTGTATAGTTAGTTGGTGACGGTGGGGGTCGATTTTGGGTGGTCGAGTAACGGTTGAAGTATGCAACACTCGTCCGGGGCGTCGTTGGGTTTACTTTGCAAAGTTGCCTATAGTGACTTTTCGACGATCTCGGTTCCCCTTTTTTAACAGTTTCGGTAACATCCTAGGTGGGACTGGCTGGGCCGGTCGATTTGTTTCGGCGACTCTACCGGGCAAGGGGGCGTCGGCCTTTCGCCCGCGGACGCGTTGGCGTCCCCCTTTTGTTTGTTTTTTTCTTTGCTGTTGCTTCTCTGTTTGGTCTCTCTCTCCTTTCTTTTCCCCTGCTTCCCTTGTCGTTGTTTTCTTTGCTGTCCTCTCTCTATCGAACTCGTCCTATTGCCTTACTACACTGTACACATCGAAATTGTACAGTGGCTCGACTGCACTATCGAAACTGTGCAGTCGAGTTATTACTAAAATTTTAATGAATTTTCTCAGAACTCGATAGTCGAGTGGTTAGTACTGAAAAAATCTGCAGCGGGCTTAAATTCCCCGTGCAGGATCGAAACCTAACAAGGGAAACTGGAAAAGGAGAGAGAGAAAAACAGTAAAACTCAAAGCAAGGGCCTACATAGTACATAGCCTAACGGGCAACCAGAGATAAAATAGAAAAATGCTTAAACTCAGCGATCAAGTCGCTCTGAAAAGAAAACGGGGTTTTGCACTTGCTCGGGTTGGGGTCAAAACGAGTCGCGAATGGTCGCGATTTTTTCTCTATTGAAAAGAGGATGTTGTAGACCATTTTTTCTGTTTAAGGGCGGGGCACGGTGCCGAGCTTTTGGAAGCGGGAATAGCGGGGGATTGTGATCCCTAACCATGCGGTCGGTTCGCTTTAGTACGGGGAGTTTTCCTATTCACTATCGCCGAGCTTAACCACGGCTACGTACTATGGTGAGCGTCGGTAAACTTAATAGTTGAACAGAGACAATTTCGAAGCAAACATGGTGAGGCAATATCTTTTACAAGCGCCTAGTAAGTTTAGTCATGAGGGGGTTGTCGAGGGCTCGGGATGTCGGTAACTGATCCCTATGTAACGCTATTGATGACAGTCTTAACCATGAATCAATCGAATCTGAGATTATGCCGATCATGCAAAAAACCGTGCCAAAGAAAATCGCTCCTTGCGGAGTGCCAATACCTTACGCTTAGGCTGAGATTCCTAAAATTTGTTCAGTCTTTTGAGTTCCCCCAATTTTCTTAACTCGTCCTGATAAATGAAATTTTGGGGCTTCCTAAAGCCCGACGGAGGCTAATCCTCCGTCCCTAACTGCAACGTCAGTCCGAGCTCAAGCAGCGGCATGAGCCTCGAACGGTCCTCTAAGCTATAAATTTGTAAACCATAACCATAAGCAGAAACAAGCAACAATGCAAATCCCTATGGTTTCATGGTAAAATTTTACCGTGGTCAGCTCAGGAAAATTCGATAGCCCTAACTCAAAAGTAAGAAGTCATAAAAAACATGGACGAGAGGCGTCCATCATTGATTTGTCTTACCTATGACCACGGGGAATCAGAACTACTTCGACTTTGTTGTCCCCAACTTAACACCTTCCGTGCATTCGCTCAGGATGCCCAAAACGGAACTCGACTGAAGGAGGTTTGTCAAGAAACTTGAAAAAGTAGAATAAGTTGGCATGTAAAACGGAGCGTCCACTAACGGACGGGAGTGTCAACTAGTGCTGCAAAAATTTTACTTTGATGAACGGTCTGTTACAGCCACAAATGGGGAAAATAAACCCCCATGCGCTCGACTCTCGTCCTGACTTACTAAGTTCGATCCGGGACAGCATGTGCTAGTCCCCTTCCGTGAGACGAAAGATGTCTACACGGGTCCTCCAACGTCGAATCCCATTCCACAAGAAAGCTAAAAGCCGAGGCGAAACCATATAATAAAACTAGAGCGTCGGAGCCGTTCAGTAGAGTCGACCGAACTCCGCGCTGCCGAAGTCGAACTGATTCCAAGAGACGACGCGGTAGTCGTCGCCTCAAAATTTTCGCCTATATTGAAGGATAGCGATTTCGTCGCTATCCAATCGGAGAAGCTCTTTCAACGCCCACTTTTTCGAGTTCAAACCCGGGCGCCCAATCGAAAAATTCCCAAGATTTTGATTTTGACAGCTATCGTAAACCCTGGGTCCCCTTTAGAGAGAGTCGGCTTCAATCGAAATCGCCGACATCAAATTTGAACCCTCCGAATACACGGAGGTCGACCATCTGTGAGTTTTCTCCCAAAATCTCAGATCTTACCCCATCTGTATTCCCAAATTCTTGTCAGAAACTTATCCAAAATCCATTACTTAGATCTTTTAAACCTCTTACCTAACTTAGATTGGTCGGTATCCCCCAAATGTCCCACGAAAACGGTTAAATCACCCGTCAAATTTAAAATTTCAAAGCCAAGTTTGGTATGTAGACATGTAGGAATCTATTTTGCTTGTCCCAAAACGTAAGGCTGTTGTGCGAAAGTGTGACAGCGACATCTTGGTAAACCCGACATCCTACGATGGGCGTCCAGTCGAACTACCTAGGCTAAAATCGCGCTATAACCATGTAAAATTTGATGATCTGTTACCTCCTGATCTGGGGAAATAACTCCCAAGCCCTCTGATTTACGATGTTCGGTCCGGGAAGCGACTGCTAGTCCCCTTCCGCAGGAGGATAATTCCCCCGCTGTCCCGTTTTGGGGTGGAAGCGCTATTCAGCGAGTTAGCTGCCTCATTCATCACCAAATTTAAGCTTAATGAGAGTCCACCTGGGGCCAAATTTTCTACGAAATCCGTGGATAAACGTGCAAACATTGCACGTTTATATGTTGGCTTAAAAGATAAAGCCAAACATTCCTAGCATTCCTAACATTCCTAACTAAATTTCAAATTTCCCGACAGGACGTCTTTAGACGTCCCGGAGGGGGGAACCGAAGGTAGGAATGAGCTTATTTCATGTTCTGGGGCGCAGCACATTCCTAAGTACCTTTTGATCTATCCGGGGTCCTATTCAGGAACTCCCGGAGCCCACGGGAGGGCCCTAAACATACCACCGTCTCCTAATCCTATGTGTCCAGTCCGTCCGTAAAACTCATGAATTTAGCGTCGTTTTGTACGTCTTGTCCCTACGCGTCCTGTTTTTTGTCATATTCTTATATGCTATATATATATACATATATCCATATATACATACACATATACATACACTACTCATGAGCACATAAACACACACTACACATGAGACACACAGGCGACCTGAGCGACAGAAAGGTCGCTCAAGTTCACACTAGAAACACGCAGAACCACAACAACAACAACAACATCAGCACAACCACACAGCAACCACAACAACAACGACACACACACACACAATACAACCACGGCGACAGCAGCAACGACAACCGACCAAAGAAGTCGGTTAGAGAGAGTGAAAAAGAAAAAGGAAAAACGGAACAGAAAGGGCACGGGAAGGGAGTCGGGACAGGGGGTTCCCGAGGGAATTTCGAGGGGCTGGGGTGGAATTCGGTCCCAGGACGAAGAATGGGGCCGAATGATACCAAACACGAGGGGGTAGACGCAGTGGCGGGTCGGAACCCAGTTTTGGGTTCCGACATGTATTAGCATACAGGGTTTCAGCGGGCTTTCCTGCTCTAACGGTTGGGCGGAGCGACGCCCGCCGGGCATCGCTGAACTCGCCTTGGAAAGGCGATTCAAACGAGGGGTGTTTTCCCTGCCTTATCGGCAGCGGGTAGAGGGGCACTAAAATCACGACTGATAAAGAGAGTGCCGGTAATGGTGGGGGGGCGCGTTGTCGGCCGTCCCAAGTTAACGGTGCGACTGATGGAGACCCGCCGGGTATCGTTGTAGATGTCTCGACGTGGCGAATGCGATGAGGGGCCTTCTGCCTACTTTTGAGTTGGGGTTAAATTTTCGGTTGGTCTGTACCCACTTTCAGTCGGTATGCAAAATTGGGGGAACTTTGGCGGGTCATAGCGAGCTAGCGCGGGGTCGGGTGGAGACCCGCCGGGTATCGTTGTACTCGCCAGGAGCGGGCGAGCAGAATGAGGGGTCGTATGAGGCTATTTAGGGTCAAGGGTCAAATACGAAGATGGTACAAACTGACGGAATTTTATGTTGAATTTTCGTGGTACAGGGAAATGAGTGATATAGCAGCGGGATGACTGGTCAGGTCGAGACCCGCCTGGCCTCGTTAGATGTCTAAATGGATAGGCTACTTGGAAACACGCGTACTTGCGACCGCTGGTCCGATGGTTACCAGAAAGACCAGTTGTTAGCATGGTGATCAAGCAATTTTGGGCGTCAAAGGATGTTATAAAAGAAAGGTTTTTTTGATACGGTGGGGCGGAAAAATAGACACACCGAGTCACTAGGATCAAGCAGTACACATATATATGCATAACTATATTTCCATATAAGCCTATATTAGGTCCACTCGGGACCATGGTCACCAGCCAAACCTAGCGTAAGTATTGGCTGTTAATTGAATGTTTACCTGTTTGTCCCTGGAATATCTCAGGAGATCCTCCAGCAATTTGCGATGTTTCGAGCTAGTTCGAAAGCTCGAAAAATCCTCCACCGAAAAGTACTCGGGACATTTTCGGTAAATCTGAACCGTTGGACGGTTACGGGCCGATAAACAGGCCCGAGGTCCGTTATTTCCGAATAATCGGAAACTACCGTAACCCATTGATTTCAGCTTACTTCCGTGACCATTAGGCTTTAGTTCGCTTGAACCAGGTAAAATTGATAGTCCTGGTTTCGATTACTTTCCGATCCCTTAAATTGTCAGAGGCCTCCTATTTCCGGACGGTCTAAATTTTGAATTTCCAATAGGGAAATGGGGGGAGCAGTCGAGTTCCGTTCAGATCTCCCATCTCAGTGCCAGTTAGACGCTCTTTTCTATTTTTTCTAAATTTGTACCTTCACCCTAATCAAACATTCCACTTGTCTGGTTGAACTCGTCCGACATGACACCCGATGATAAAATATAAACATGCAATGGCCAAAAATCATACCAACAACAAAACATATCAATGGCAAAGAAGACACATATATCGATGACAAACAAAGCAATTAAGGATAGCCATGACACCAGGCAACACGTGAGAACCTTATCCCCGTAACCTCTATCTGGTTCGATTTGAGACGCGTTTAGGCCATTTCGACATTGAAACCCTGTAAAACACACGTAACGGGCCGGAACGGGCCTGTTACATATATACTACTAATTCTGTTTATGTAGCAGATATGAATATAAATGGTAAGCTCGTGCTTTAAGCGAATTTGTGAAAACCACCGCACTAACAGTTGTAGCGATGCAAACCATTGCACTATAGCGCGTAAACGTAAAACTCATTACCCAAGCGATAACGATAACCATTGCACGTTGGAATGCAACTTCTGATTTGGTTTCCCGCGCGAATGCAATATCATCGTTAAATGGACGATGCAATTGCAATGGATACTGAAAAAGCACATTTTGCACTCATGGGAGCTGAGGTTATAATCAGTGCACGAAGAATGCACCTGGTATTTCCATTACATTAGAATTCACTGCGCGAAAAATGTGACCATACTGGCTATAGTGTGTAGTTGCTGCACACAAATAACCGTGAACAAAGCATTACTTAAGGATAAAATAGATTTTTATAAAAATCATATGCTGCCTTGTCAAATACTATTTTACGATGTTGACACACACACAAACTAATACATATTTCAAAACTGATCTAACATCATTTCACGTATTACGATGACTCGCCTTTTATTTATATAAAATGTCATAATAGTAATAATATATATATATATATATATATATATATATATATATATATATATATATATATATATATATATAATACTCAATCAGTTGTAGGGTATTTTCCTTTAACTCCACTTTTCTCCCATAATTAACTAATTTTAATGTTACGGCGATATTTATGACATTTTTTATTTTTTGGCCTTCTTTAATGTTTCGTTCACAGAGAGATATGTTTAGCCGCTACGCACCATGGCTGGTATAGTCCTAACCATCATTACACAGTTTGCAACAATGGTCATAGACAATGTTACACAATTTATGCATTGGTTTTTACAGATTAAGTTTTCTACTTATGATTTTAAGCCTAGCTATTTGTAACGGCAAAGCGGCAAGTGCAAAACTTTGTTTCATGCAACAACGCGATTAACTATCTTTTGTATAGTATGTATAATTATCGTATAAAATTTAATAATAACATATGTAACTATAATTCTAATACATAAAATTATAATTGTATTTATATGGTATCATTATATATTATAATTATACAACCATAATATGTAATTACAGTTATATAAATATAATATGTTATTATAATATGTGATTGTGTAATGTAATTATAATTGATTATATTATATAATGTAATTATCTAATAATACCATATAATTATTATTATATATTATAATTATACAAATGCATTACACAATTATATATTATAGTATGTAAAATACATAATAAAATTATATTATGGGATAATATAGTATAAATATATATTATATATTATAATATGTAATCACACAATGTAATTATATATTATAATACATAATTACACAATGTAATTATATTATAGGATAATATGCTATAATTATATAATTATATTTTGCCAAAGAGAATGACTCTCTTCAGTTTAAGCGTTTATGTTAAGTATATAGAGATGTCGCGGTACGTTTCACGCTGTACCTTCACGCATTTCATGAGGTGACAGTTCATCTTCCTCTCCCTCAAGTTTCAAGGTGGGAAGGGCAAAAGTCCTCCTGTATTTGGTGGTCAGCACATTTTGCAATCCCCATTATTTTATGGGAGAACTTTGCCCCTCCGCGATTTAAGCGAGGAAGCGGACAAAATGTTCCTCCCACGAAATCATTGAAAGGACAAAATATGTCTCCAACGAAATCATGAAAGTGGACAATATGTCTAGCTACGAAATACAGGGAGATTGGACATTTGTTCTCTTATGAAACGTATGTGGGGAGGATGGGATGTTTCCCCTCTTGAAATGCACATGAACTGCGCAAACGCATCACAACGTCCCTATAAGCGTAAATCCATAGGCTGAAGACTGTCATGCTATCCAGGAACGCATCACCGACTCTTTTTATGATCAATTATAATTATATTACATAATGATACAATTACTTTTATAATATATAATTAGATATTAAAATGATCTTATATAATTATATATTATATTTATATAATATAATATACAATTATAGCATAAAATTGTATTATTCCCAACTACTGTTGGGCACTTAGTGTACTAAATTTGAATTAGAATAGAAAAATACACAATATTGTATTAAAGCCACAGCCTTACAGAAAAGAAACATAACGCATTACGCTATTTTGCCGCAAAGATATGGTCACTTCGTTGTTACTTTTACTACTTTTGGCTATGTCCATACTGAAGTATGCGATGTTAACGGTCCAAAAGAATTTATGGTCGTTTTTGCATGATAATCATATGGTGACTAGTATAATAACAAATTACTAGATAGCTAGTTATAAAATACTTTCTGTTTCTGGTTTTCCTGCTGTTTGTACTTTTTGTTTCTCCTTTTTTCCAACTATTATTAATCCATTCATGCCGGCTAGGTCCAAATGGACCTAACACACATTGCGAGTCGATGTGTTTACTGAGTTTGTCGTATGTCGTATGTTTGAACGTGCGTTGTTATTCGTTCACGTTGTGACGTTTCTTTAGGAACCGAGCAATAGCTCCCGGATAGCTCAGTAGTTTGCGTACACAAGTTTCACCAGTACATTTCGGGTAGCATCGTGGCACAGGCTTGAGTTTGTCAAACATTGCACTACACACAAATTAATTCCGGCATGAAAGGGTTAAACAAAAATTAACCGATCGCATAACTATTTTTTTCATGCCGACTAGGTCCAAATGAACCTAACGCACATTGCGAGTCGATGTGTTTACTGAGTTTGTCGCACATCGTACGTTTGAACGTGCGTTGTTATTCATTCAAATTGTGAGGTTCCTTAAGAAACCGAGTAACAGCTCCGAGATGGCTCATGTGTGTTTGCGTACACAAATTTCACCAGTACGTTCCGGGTTGGATCCCTTAGCCAGACACAACAGTAATAAAAATTAGCAATAAGAAAAAAGCATAATTGAAAAACTAAAAAATTATTAGTGCAGGCGTGGTCAGACTTGGGTCAATACTGGCTTCTAATGGTCTACTTTGACTGTCCAACGTTTGTAGATAGTTGGAGAGACGTCTTTTAAAAATTAAGATATTAGTTGAATCAACAGTCTCCAAAGGGAGTCAATTCCACCACGAAACAACATTGTTGGCAAAGAAATTTTTTCTAAAATCGAAACTAGATCTATTGATCTCAAGTTAGTTATGACCTCTAGTGTGGGATAGTTTAAATCTTGAAAAGAAATCATCAAAATTTAGCCTGACCAGATCATTTATAATTTTATAAACTACAACCTCTTCTTTAATAATTCTTCTCCAAATTAAGCTTTCAAGCCTTAGATGTATCAAACGTTGTTGATAACCTAAACATCCTGGGATTCGGGAGTGAAATTTCTTTGAACATTTTCAAGTAAAATTGTATCTTTTCGAAGAAAAAGATTCCATAACTCTGACGCATATTCAATGCTAGGCCTAAGAAGGATATATGGAGTTTCAGAAAGAATTTGTAATTTCGAGTATTAAAACACAAAAAGATTAAATTAATTTTGTTAAATGCAATTTTGCATATTGATTCAATATGATCAGAGAACTTTAATTTATCGTCAACTATAACTCCAAGATGCCCAATGTTAGTACATTTACCAACGAAATTTAAACAATAATCAAATTTAGTATTTAGATAGCCCATATGCAGAACAAAACATTTTTGAACTGCAACCGATAACTGCGTCATAACTAACCAATAAATAACATTATCAAGATTTTGCTGAACATTAAGCAACTATAGCTAGACATGAAAGAATAAGATAGTTTGGAATCACCAGCAAATAACCTCGGTTTTAAATATTCTAGGTGCTTATCGATTCCATCAATAAAAATAGTAAATAATGTAGAACCCGAAGAGCTCTCGCGAGGAACACTTGATAACACAGGTAAAATTGATTAATAAACATTATCAACACAGACCATTTGACCAGGAGAACTAAGTAAATCAGAAAGTATAGCAAAACTTTAACCCTTAATATCATAGGCGTAGAGTTTCTGTAATAATTTTGGTTGCGACACTGAATCGAATGCACGGGTAAGCTCCAAATAAATACCTTATATAATTATGAATTATATCTACTAACTCACAAAGCGAGGAAAAACCGGAGCGTGTATGGCTACTTTTCGTTTAGCGAACATTTTGACGTTTCAATTTCAGGTCTCTGAACCAATTTAAAGTCTCATCTCAAGATAGCCACTATACGCCACAATCTTCAATGGCAGCGCTGCATTAATTTTGTTTATATATCAAAAAGGAACAGCTCCTTATTTATCCTTCTAATAACCAAAAAGCGAAAATTTTTGTCATTTATAAATCACAAATTTCAACAAAAATTGAATGTTTGAAAAGCGATTATTACATTGTATGACCCCAACACTTACCTTATTTAATGCATGCAGCGCAAATACTGCTGCTTTTATCGTATTCAGAAACAACGAAAACGCATAGACGCCATTATATTACCTACATACTTCTCTACTGATAAAGTGGCAAATTTTGGATATTTTTGGTGCCAAATTTACCAAATTTTATTCCGATTACCGTGCTGCAGGGTTAATAACAAACCCCAACAAGGGTTGAAACAACTAAACCAACCTTTTTAAAAGGTTAAATAACTGTATGATTCTATTGTTCATCCCAATTAAGGAACAAACTTGTTTTATAAAAATTTTGAAAATTTCACTTTTATAATGTATTTTAAAAGGTTGGCTCATAATTCAATAAGGATTGCTGTGACAAAATGCACTAATTTTTCTATGACAAAATGTTGAACGGCGGTCTATATTTCTCGATTTGATGCCTATGGAATGAGTTACAACCTACAATATAGGGTGATCCCAAATCGCTAAAATCAAAAAGTCGTAAATTCTTGTCGGTTTTATGAAAACTTAGGTAAGAAATCAGGGCGGATCTTTTCCTTTAGCCCGAAGGCGAAATCAGTCAACTTTGAAGATACAGTGATAATTTTAGCTGGTTTAGAAAATATCCTTTTTGACAATTTTTATGATGAAAAAATTTTCGATTTTTTTATTTAATCCCGCGGTACCCAAAATTTTCAATTTTTTTCTCTCGATAAATGCATAATTTTATAAGTCATTCGAAGAGCTGAGCGTAATGATGATAAAATCACTCCAATCAGTTTACGAGTTAACGACTTAGGCTTACACAAAGGCTGAGGCTTTGATTTAGGCTTGCGCGTGTTTAGCTTATAAAGAACCCACCTTGTGAAAGATTAGTCCCTTGGCGTCTCTTCCACCGTCCATTATATGGTGTCTTATACACCACAGGTTTCTCATGGGATTTTAGGATAGTGTACATAAGTAGTATAGTATCGGTAACGGTATGGTGTAGCTACACTGTAAAGTTATTTAAAAGTCATATGGTGTTAGCTACACTATAGTTTTATTTACACATACTATATAATAAGTTTGTTTTTATGGGGTCTTTGGCAGCGTCAGTAAAACAATAGGTAGATTAAGACACTATAGTTAAGTTTGCCGTGTCTCATGCGCCTTTTATTTTATTATATGGTGTAGGTAAGTACTGTACATAAGTAGTATAGTATCGGTAACGGTATGGTGTAGCTACACTGTAAAGTTATTTAAAAGTCATATGGTGTTAGCTACACTATAGTTTTATTTACACATACTATATAATAAGTTTGTTTTTATGGGGTCTTTGGCAGCGTCAGTAAAACAATAGGTAGATTAAGACACTATAGTTAAGTTTGCCGTGTCTCATGCGCCTTTTATTTTATTATATGGTGTAGGTAAGTACTGTATACCACTATATGGTATGGTGTAGACTATTGTTGGACAAAACTTTTGGGGGTCCTTTATAAGGTAAACGCCGCATTAGGATATCGCATAAATGGAAATACCTCCTTAGAGATTGGCAACCCAAAAAAATCGGAAAAAAATTGTCATAAACCTACCAGAAATGGTTATTTTGTGAACCATCTAGACTTGAGTCGAATGGTACCAAAATTATTGATGTATCCCGAAATGAATCGATTTCGGCCCAGGGTGGGGTTAATGGAAAAAACCCATCAACGATCAATCAGCGGAAATTCAAAGCTAGGTGTAGGACTACATTTTATTTTGAATAAAAAAATTGCGACAACCTATCAATATGGCGAAACTTACGTAATGAACAGACGGAGAAAATAAGAATTATTTCCACACACTTAAAATGTGTATGATAATTTCATACAATTATTGTGTAAAATTATTTTGCTATAAGGTATAAAAATTAACACAAATGCGGTAATTTTATGGCGCACAAATCCTACATCTATTGTGCACAAATTTGTACATTATATATGATTATGTTAATATAGCTGTAAGAAATTTACCACAATAAATGTATGATATATTGTACATAATTTTTATTATTTGTACAATTAATTGTAATTAATTGTAATTATCAATTTTATGAATTGTACGACTTGTAACACATAACTTTGCATGAAATTACATACAACGAATGTATGTTAATTTGTACATGGTTTGCACAACATTTCAAACAAAAATATATGATTACTTGCACATAATTTGTATGAAATTTCGAATAATAAATGTGTCTTTTGTAGCGCATAACTTTTTGAAGCTATATAAAAGCAAATATATCATAAAATTGAACATTTGTACAAAAATTGCAATTATGTACAAACATTCATGCAGTACGTGTATCGTATTTCATACAAATATTTATAAAAATTCATACATTAAATATATTTAGTACAAAAATCTAGGAATATTCATACGTTAATTATATTTAATTTTATACCAATAAATATAAAAATTCATACAATACATATGTCATTTTTTCATACAAATATATTTTAATATTCATACATTGTATATAATGAGTTTCATACAATATATATTCAAATGAACACAATGCACGGTTTTTGATGCAAATAATATGTGAAGATTCTTACATTATGCTGTATATTTCATACTATATGTATCAAATTTGTATCAACTACACTTGTATTTTTATACAAACGCATCTAAAAATTCAGACAAAAGAGAAAACCGCTGCATGAAATTCCATACAAAACCGTTTAGATATTCAGAAATTACAAAAGTATGATCTGTCGCACTTAAAATGTGAATGTAAACCTATGTAATAACGGTGACGCAGCTGCATGGCGCAACTTCCTAACACCATGCCCATACGACCCCGGCTATCATAACCTCAAGGGCGGACCCTAAGTTTTCTATTTTAGCCACTTTTCTTGGTCAGACCCAAGAAGTTACGGAGCTTAGCAGGCCGCAGGCGCGCTTCACGGGGTGTGTTCGGACCCCGCCCGATTGGTTGCGCACGTGTCTAGTATCCTGGTATGATTGCTGAGGTCCCCCAGGGAGGTTGACACCGAAACCTGCTCACAGGTCATGATGTCATACCAATATTCCCTATCTTAGCTTAACGGAAGTTGTTTTATCAGCGTGATTTGAGGTGAAAACGCGTGATGATTTAGTTTCACTGAGTAAATTTTGAGTTCCACTGAATTTATCCTTAGCCGAACACTTTTTTTTGTAACAGCCTGAATGGCCCCCACAGGGTTCCGACATGCCCTGAAAGTTTAACGTCGGATTATCTACTCGGTATCCTGATAACCTATTTATCCGTTTCATGGACAACATTTTTCCGAATAAATTTTGTCTCTAGTTGCGAACGCTAATTTCACGAGCGAATTCGATTGCCAAATTGTGAGGAACACTCTCGCACCAATCCTGTCATTTCCAAATACAAATACTGGGGGCGAACTGCACGTGTCAGGGCTTGGAATATTGCCCTCGTCAAGCCGTGACACGCAGAGTTGGCCCTGTCCGTCGGACGTCTTTATTACGCCTGAGTGTAAACAACAATGGACACTAGGTGTTTTTCAACGTTTTATTTCAAGTTATGCACTGTACAAATCGGATACAAAAGTTTGCAGCATCATGCAAGCAGAAACCGTGAAACGGTCGCACGCGCCCATTCCTTTGTCCGCGTCCAGTCGGGGAGCGAGGCGGCGCGAGCGAATATGTTCCCGAAAAAACACCGGACCAAAATCTATAACCGAGGCGTTCAACTAAGTCCGTTATAACTCAGGTTATGTGTTTTGGCATGCTTCGAAACTCGCTCTGGATAACACGGGGCGTTCCACACTCTTAGAGAAACGTGCGGGAGAAATGGTAGCTCGCCTCTTTTACCCTATAATTTTAGTCAAATGGGAGCATGGATCGGGGTACGCGGAAAGGCATGGACCTACGACAAAAGTTGGGCATAGTTGCATTAATAAACCATCTAATATATAAGTTGAAACACGGTGAAAAATCAACGATTAATTATTGTACAAACAATCGGGTGCTGATAATCGTCGCACCATGAGCGAGGTGTCTATGCGGGCGTCCAACAAATAAAAACCTCGTCCAGTGTGCCGTCTGAGTCCGGTAAAGCCTAACTCAAAGACCTACCGAGTTCCTCATAGCGTTCTGTCCTTAGGCCAGATTGTACATTAATTTATACTAACTTCGACTCGGTGTTTCCAGCAGTCCAAAACGAGGGCCGAGATTTTTCCCTTGTCCTAACACTTCGTAACCGGCAGGCCGGGACCAATGTGGTTGATTTCGGTGGTGGCGGGTCAAGTGAACTACGTTATACTCGCGGGTGACACAGTTTTGATCGTTCATTAGGATGGTTGCTAGTAACTTTTCAACTACCAACACAGGCTCATGTACGGGCCGTCGGATGATGTCCTAGGCGACCACTGTCGCTATTCTAACCGATCTAGAGCGAGGTCCCGTGGCCGCTCTATTGCCGCGGTTGAGTTGGCACCCTCGGTTGTGCTCCGTGTCAAACTAGAAGGTACGGGGCGCTCTGGAAATTAGTTCCCAGACGCAGCGATGTGTTTCTGCGACTCGGCCGGGTTGGAGGACGTGGGTATTCTGCCGAGGACGCGTCCGCGTCCCTCTTTTGGGTGTTGTTTCTTTGGTTGGTTTCTTTCCTTTTCTCTTTTGTTTCTTTGTTTTCTTGGTTGCCCTTTTCTTTTCGTCCTCACTCTCTCTAACTTATCCTATTGCCTTAATACACTGTACTCAACGAAATTGTACAGTGTTTTGACTGCACGATCGAAATTGTGCAGTCGAGTTATCACTGAAATTTTATTAAAATTTATCAGAACTCGATAGTCGAGTGGATAAAACAGAAATATCTGCAGCGGGCTTAAAATCCCCGTGCAGGACCGAAACTCAATCAGGGAAAATGAAAAAGGAGAGAGACAGAAATGGTGCAAAAGCTAAATCGTGGCATACATAGTACATAGCCTAACGGGCAACCAGAGAAAAATAGTAAAACACCTAAACTCAGCGATCAAGTCGCTATGAAAAGAAAACGGGGTTTTGCACTCACTCGGTTTGGGGTCAAAACGAATCGCGAGAGGTCGCGAAATTTTTCTTTATTAAAAAGAGAGTTTTATGATTCAATTTTGAACATTAAGCACCCTAACGTGCCTTCGAAAGCGTTTTATGTAGCCGATTTTGGTACCTGGCCGTGCCGTCGATTTATTTTGGAAGCAGGTGGCGTTCTACATCCTACCGTTAAGCATTAACCACGCCTGCTCCTCATGCTGAACGCTCGTAAACCTAATAGTCGGGCCAAGCCGATTTCGAAGTAAGCCTGATGGGGCGATCACATAGAGAGCTTGTGTCGTGGACTCGCGGAGTCGGCAGTTGATCCTTATACGAGGCTGGTATTAACCGTCTTAATGGTAAACAAATCAAATACGAGCAAAATCGTGTGAACGCCGTATTAAACTCGCTCCTTTCGGAGAGCCAACACCTTAGGCTCAGGCTGAAATCACTTAGAATTTGTTTAGTCTTTTGTATTTTCCCCAAATTTTCTTAACTCAACTGACAAAATAAATTTTAGGGCTTTCTAAAGCCCGACAGAGGCTAATTCTCCGTCCCTAACTGCAACGTCAGTCCGAGCTCAAGCAGCGGCATGAGCATCGAACGGTCTACTAAACTGTAATTTTGTAAACCATAAGCATAATCAGAAACAAGCGAATGAGCGAATCCTTATGATTTCGCGGTAAAGTTTTACCGTGGTCAGCTCAGGAAAATTCGACAGCCCTAACTCAAAAGTGAGAAGTCATGAAAAACATGGACGAGAGGCGTCCATCAGTGATTTGTCTTACCTATGACCACGGGGAATCAGAATGACTTCGGCCTTGGTGCCTATGATTTGGTACCTTCTGTGCAATCGCTCGAGGTGCCCAAAACAGAACTCGACTTGAGGAGGTTTGTCTGATAAACATGTAAAGTGTAGAAAATGGGCGTCGGTTCAACCTGTAAAAGCAAGGTTAAGCCATGATCAGCTAAATTTGTCTTTTGTAAATGATTGGTCCCTGTTACATCTGGGGAAAATAAACCCCCAATTTCTCGAGTCTCCTCTTAACTTACAGCTGTCGGTCCGGGACAGCAACCGCTAGTCCCCTTCCGCGAGACGGAAGATGTCTGCGCGGGTCCTCCAGTCGTCGACCTCCATTCCAAACTCGAAGAACAAAAAGCACAAGAAAGCAAGAAAACTATTGCGAAACAGTAAAGTCAAGCGTCGGAGCCGGTCAGTAGAGTCGACCGAACTCCGCGCTGCCGAAGTCGAACTGATTCCAAGAGACGACGCGGTAGTCGTCGCTTCAAAATTTTCTGCTGTGTTGAAGCATGGCGATTTTGTCGCCATCCAATCGGCGACGTTCTCTTGACGCCCACTTTTTCGAGGTCAAACCCGGGCGCCCAATCGAAAAATTTCCCAACTTTTATTTTTGACAGCTATCGTAAACCCTGGGACCCCGTTAGAGAGAGTCGGCTTCAATCGAAATCGCCGACATCAAATTTGAACCCTCCGATTACTCGGAGGTCGACCATCTGCGAGTTTTCTCCCAAAATCTCCGATTTTAGCCCATCTGTACCCCCAAAGTTCATGTCAGAAACTTATCCAAAACCCATTACTCAGATCTTTTAAACCCCTTGCATAATCTAGCTTGGTCGTTACCCCCAGATGTCCCACGAAATCGATTAAATCACCCGTCAGATTTAAAATTTCAAACCCAAGTTTGGTACGTAAATACGCTCGAAGTAAGCTGGAATCTGTCTTCTTCGCCTCCTTGCCCTCATTCATCAAATTTTCCCCCAGCTAACTCGCCGATTTAAAGCCAAATTTCTGCTATTTAGCGAGTTAGCTGCCTCATCCATCACCTAATTAAGCTTATTTGGAGGGCATCTGGGGCTAAATTTTATCGCCCTATCCATGGATAAACGTGCAAACATTGCACGTTTATATGTTGGCTTACAACATAAAGCCAAACATTCCTAGCATTCTTGACATTCCTAGCTAAATTTCAAATATCCCGACAGGACGTCTTTAGACGTCCCGAAGGGGGGGAACCTAAGGCGGGAATGATCCCATTTCATGTTTAGGGGCGCAGCACATTACCAGGTACCTTCCGATCTATCCGGGGTCCTATTCAGGAACTCCCGGAGCCCACGGGAGGGCCCTAAATCTACCCCCCGTCTTTCCTATTCCTAGGCGTCCAGTCCGTCCGTAAAACTCACGAATTTAAGAAAATTTTGTACGTCCTGTCCCCGTGTGTCCTGTTTTTTGTGTCGTCCTACTTATTATATATATAAATATATACATATATATATATTTTATCCATACACACAGACACATACACTACTCATGAGCACACATTACACATGAGACACACAGGCGACCTGAGCGACAGAAAGGTCGCTCGAGTCCACACTAGAAACATGCAGAACCACAACAACAACAACAACAACAACAACAACAACATCAACACAGCAGCACAGCAACATACACACATATATATACACATATACAGTCACGGCGACAGCAGCAACGACAACCGACCAAAAGAAGTCGGTTAGAGAGAGTGGAAAAGAAAAAGAAGAACGAAAAAGAAAGGCACGGGAAGGGAGTCGGGACAGGGGGTTCCCGAGGGAATCTCGAGGGGCTGGGGTGAAATTCGGTCCCAGGACGAAGAACGGGGCCGAACGATACCAAACACGAGGGGGTAGACGCAGCGGCGGGTCGGGACCCAGATTTTGGGTTCCGACATACATTAGTGTACGGGGTTTCAGCGGGCTCTCCCGCGCTAACGGCTGGGCGGAGCGACGCCCGCCGGACATCGTTGAACTCGCCTTGGAAAGGCGATTCAAACGAGGGGTGTTTTCCCTACCTTAACGGCAGCGGGTAGAGGGGCACTAAAATCACGACTGTTAAAGACCGTTAAAGAGAGTGTCGGCAAAAAGTGGGGGCGCATTTTCGGCCGTCCCGGGTTAACGGGGCGACGGATGTAGACCCGCCGGGCATCGTTGAAGATGTCTCGACGCGACGAATGCAATGAGGGGCATTATGCCTACCTTTGAGTTGGGGTTAAATTTTCGGTCGGTCTGTACCCACTTGCAGTCGGTATGCCAAATTGGGGGGGCACCTTTTCGGTCATTAAGGGCTAACGCGAAGTCGGACAAAGACCCGCCGGATATCGTTGTGCTCGCCAGGAGCAGACAAATAAAATGAGGGGTCGCATGAGCACGTTTAGGGTCTGTGGTCAAATACGGAGTTGGTACAAACTGAAGGAATTTTATGTTGAATTTTCGTGGTGCATTATAGAACAGGGAAGTAAGCTATATGGCAGCGGGAGGACTGGTCAGATCGAGACCCGCCTGGCCTCGTCAGATGCCTAAATGGGTACACTACTTAGAAACACGCATACTTTCAATCAATGATCCGATGGTTACCAGAAAAACCAGTTGTTAGGGTGCGGGTCAGGCAATTTTGGGCGTCAACGGATGCTATAAAAATAAAGGTTCTGATACGGTGGGGGCGGGAAAATAGACATACCGAGACACGAAGATCAGGCAGCACACACATGTCCATATATATACATACATAACTATATATCCATATATGCCTATATCAGGTCCACTCGGGACCATGGTCACCAACCAAACCTAGCGTAAGTATTGGCTGTTGATTGAATGTTCACCTATTTGTCCCCAGGATATCTCGTGAAATCCTCCAGCGATTTGCGATGTCTTGGGCTCGTTCGAGAGCCCTGAAAATTCTCTACCGAAAAGTACTCGGGGCATTTCCGGTAAATCTGAACCGTTGGACGGTTACGGGCCGATAAACAGGCCCGAGGTCCGTTATTTCCGAATAATCGGAAACTACCGTAACCCATTTGTTTCAGCTTACTTTTGCGACCATTAAGCTATGGTTCGCTCAAACCAGGTAAACTTGATGGTCTTGATTCTGATCACTTCCCTTCCCCTTAGATTGTCAAAGGCCTCCTATTCCCGGACGGTCGGAATTTTGAAATTTCTCTGGCGAAATAGGGAGAAGTAGCCGAGTTCCGTTCAAGCTTGCCCGTTCAATCCTATCAAAGATTCCATTACCTTCCTCATCCTCCGAAAGTTAGACATCTGGCCTACGTCGATTCTCGCTGGGCTCACTTGAGCCTGTCCACATATGCATAATTATACAATAAATGGTACGGTGACAAAGGTTATGACAAGGTTATATAAATGACAAAATAGCAGTGACAAAACATAAAACTACGCAATACAATCATCGACCACCATGGCACCATGCAACACATGAATACATTATTCCCGTAAGCTTTGTCTGGTTCGATTTGAGGTGCGTTTAAGCACTTTTGACGCCGAAATCATGAAAACTAAACGTAACGGGCCGGAACGGGCCTGTTACATCTCTTATATTTTTAAATGGAAATTTTCGGACTTAATTTCTCGGGTTGGAAGCAATTTCCTCTGTTGTCCCTATAATAAAAATTTTCGCCTATAATGGGGTCTCCGACGACTAAGACCCCTTTCAAAAAGGAGCGTGTGTGTCTACGCTGACGGGTAACCCGCGCTCTATGGCCCCACAAATAAGTTAAGCCATATGTACAGATAATATGATACAATATGGTACACGGGAATTCAGGTTACCCAGTTAATTTATGTTATTGTCAGAATAGCTTATTGACCATTGTTGGTCTTAGTCACACATTGTGGTCCTGGCCCAATAAATTGCTCAAAATATGTTATTCGGTGCCAATTTAGCCACGTTTCCACCGAATCCTCAGTAGATCCTAGCAATTTCCACTTCTGAAAAGTACTCCGGAAAAAGTCCTCCTCTTATATTTTTGAGGGGACAAAAAGGACTTTGCACTACTTTTAGAAAGAATTTTCTGAGTGATCAAAATTGATTTTATGTGATTTTGGCCATGGTGCCATGGTGAAGTTACATGCATAGACAGGCATATTGAACAACTAATATAAACGCCACGCGAGTGGTTAAATACGGCATCCAAATATATATTAACAGTACATCATTACTTCGTTACAATGATATTGTATGGTACAGATAGTTCGGGTTTGCCCCATGTGCTCATAACAGTCCTTTTTCACCAAAATTTCCTTTGTCCTATCGGGATTCCCTCCTTACTGTTTTACTCCCAATTGTTGGGTACTAGACTTTGTTGAATCCACTTACGAAAGTATCCAATGTAGGGTTCAGCAATTCGGGGCTCCGTCACTTCGTCGGTACTGGTATTAGTTTCCCACGCGCCTGCTTCGCCTAGTTCGGTCGAGTAGTCCGGCATCGACGATTTCCGTAGTCTGTCGGGAAATTGCCACTTAATGTCTTGAAATATTTTGATAAACTCGTCGTGCCACTCGACAGTTTTGTCCTGTCCAATGTCCCAATGTGGCGGGGGTGGGGCGATGATGGCTCGGGCTCCATCACTGAGGAGGTAGTCGAATGAGCATATATATCGGCGCACTCGACGCATGACTTTGCTGGGCGTGTCCAGCAAACGACCCTCGTGCGGCTTTGGTCGTAGGGCCGCTTTATATCCGCCAAGGATCATTATGGTCTTGGTTTGTGGCGTGGCGATGCACGTTGCCAGCCGAACGAGAAATTGCATGGTGGCTCCTGGCCATGCGACGGCGAACCACCCTTTCGAGGTGGCCATGTTGACCAAGGGCGCCGCTAACGAATCGCCCAGGATCAACACAGTTGGCCAGGAGGCGACGTTATGGCGGAGGAAGGTTCGCACTTCCTCCAATAGACGGCCCATGACATTGTGGCAGGGTCGCGGTCGTTTGCCGAACTTGATGTCGTCCGGCCCTAGGCCGATTCCCCAAAAGGAATCGGATCTATTTGCCTCGAGCAATTGGGCAAATCCGGTGGCTAGCAGGGCGTCCCTGAATCGAGGTATTTTGAATTTTTCCAGGAGCACCGTCCGCATGAGGTGAGGGAGTACTGGGCGGAGGCGCTCGGTTGTTTCGGGATCGAGGAACTTTTGTTTGTTTCGGCGGGAGATGGCTTTAACGTCTCGAGCTCCCATTTTCAGGTCTGAAATGTCTTGTTTTGCTTGCTCCTCGTCGAATAAATACGTGACGAGGAGCTGGTATCCTTGCTCCGTCGATGTATATTCGATGGGGTATTGGGTGACGGTTTGGCCTAACGGAGCCATGTTGGAGAGTTCTGGCCAGTGTGTACCTTTGGACAGGAACGTTTCCATCGGCGCATCATAATTGATAGTGTAATACGGCACTCGAGGTTGCGGAATTTGTTCCATGTCGTTGAGTCCTTTGGGCAGGGCGGCGGGGGTCGGGGCGGCGGGGGGCTGGGGTGTGGGGGTGTGCTGCGGGCGGTTGTCTGGGGTCGGCCCTTCTGTCCGATGGATCTCCTTTGTGGGGCTTGGGGTTGGTGGGGGGGGTTTTGGGGTGTGGTGTGTTGTCGTGTGGGCGGTTGTCTGGGGTGGCCTTCTTGTTGGTGTTCTTTGTGTGTCTGTGGGTCGGGTGTGGGGTGTCTGTTGTGTGTCTGGTCGTGTGCGTGGGCTGGGGGCGGTGTAGGGGTTGTTGTAGGTGGAGCGAGGGTTGTCCGTCTTTCGGTTCGTGGATGTGGGAGGTGTTTTTCGTCGGTCTAGGTTGGTGTGGTGGGCTGGGGTGGCAGGGGTGATGTGAGTCGGTGGAGCGGGCTTTTGTTTGTTGTCGTGTGCGGTGTTTGTTTTGATGTCCGGTTTGTGTGCGTGCGGCCATGGGTTTGGATAGGGGTGATGTGTGTGGAGGAGGGTATAGTCCGTCGAGCTGGTGTCGTAATTTTAGGTTTCAATCGTCGGGTGTCCAAACGTGGTATTATGACTCGGGCTTCTTCTCCATGTGGTAAATAGTCTTCATACCAGCGGTAACGGTCCTTGGCTTGTCTATGTGGTTGTCGGCGAGCGGGTTGAGGGGGTTCTTCCCTTTCTTTAACCTCGGGTGCAGAAGGTCCCATCTCAGGAGATCCCTCGCTCTCCTCTGTTGGAGGATCGAGTTCAAAGTGGGGCCTTCGCCGGGGTCCCGGTAAAAGTTGACTAAGAGGTACCTCGTCCTCTTCGTCTTCCCAACTAACTTGTGATTGGGCTCTAGCTGGGGTTTGTCGGCGTGGTTTGGCGCGTGATGGTCGAGTTAGGACTCCCTTGAGGGTGGAGGGAGCGCTACGCGGCGGCGCTCTTCCCTTCCTCCCAGTAGAGGAGCCTTTGGTTGATTCGCCAATGGTTGATATTGTCTCATCATCCTTGTCTACAGTCCGTG
>JASANE010005310.1:0-21410 GCA_030248225.1 Trileptium ribeirensis | reverse complement strand
ATGTGATTTTACTTCGTTCAGTTACGTATGCTCAAAAAATTATTATGGTTTAGATTTCAATGGTAGCTTGCAGCGCGATTCGTTGTGGGGGCTCACCAGTTTATGCCCTAGCACAATTCAGCGCATCCTGTTCCGAACCAACCCCTACAGGTGAAATTTTCAGCGAATAGAGAAACCAGACCTAAGCCATGTTGAAAATTGCTATTTTACTGTTATGCTAATAAAACACGCCAAATGAATACAGAAATTTTTATACGTAGTTAATATTTTTCGTTTAGGCCTAGTGGTACGTGCTTAACGACAAAAGGATGGCGAGGGTATGTACGTAGAAAGCAGCCGATTGAAGAGTTGGGATGGGGAGAACCAACTTATGGATCTGCTTGCAAGCGCTCTACCGACTGAGCTATCCCTGGTAGACTTCACTGCAGATGCTAGGTAAGCAATTATTGACTTAGACGATGTGGTATGTGCTAAACGACGATATGAAACGAAAGCAACCGCCAAAAAGTTGGGTATAAATGGGATTCGAACCCAGGACCTCACTCTTGGATGTGCAGGCAGGCGCTCTACGAACTGATATCACAGCATTTATACAACTGCTATGTGCCACAATTGTCAGGGGTTTCCTAGGCTAGTGGGGTTCTAAGTTCTCAAATTTTAAAAATTTAGTTTCAAAACTTTATTTCTCTATTATATGTTTCCCTGCTTAAACTTAAATCTCAAAATTTCCAAAATTTAAACGTTGTTCCGGATGTTGCATTATGTTCACTTAGTATTCTAAATACAGTACCGGCTGAGCTTTTGGTGTTTTAACGATCTGCTTACGCGTTCCGTAAAGAATTACGGTGGATATACTTGTCTACAAGGAAGACCTATACTCTGCTTCCTCATCAAATCATCAAAGCTCACAAAAAGGAAACGCCTATACTCGGGTTTCCGATACTTATTGTCACAGCTTGACGGAGTAGGGCCTAATTCGGGATTCTAGTTGGTGAAGTGGTGTGCTAGGGCTGTTATTGACAGAAGGCGCTCAGGTAGAATACTTCACACATAGGTAACTTAACATCTTATTAATTTATCTTTATTATATTAGTTTCCCAATTAAAAACTTAGGTTCCATAACTTCCGGCACTTATTAGCGTAATTCTAAGGCTCAGGTTAAGGTAATTAATTAACCCTGCAGTCGCCCAACCGTTGAATGAACTCACAAGAGTTTACGTAACGTAATAACTAACCTAAAAGAAATCGGTTGTCATTCAAAACGTAACTATCTAAATAAGGATCGTACTAGCGTAATTCTAGGAACTTAGGACAGGTACCCAGATAAACGTGTGTCATCAGTCATCCGGCGGTGGTCGTACAAATTTCACAAGAGGCTCAATAAAACAGTACGTAACCTAACGATAACGCTAGTAGCCTTAGGTACGGACCTAGTTTGCTTAGTGATCGAAGAGTGAACAAGAATCTTACAGGTGTAAACGCGCCGGTATCAAAAATTAGTGATCAGTGAGCGTGTTGGTGAAGGACAGTGAGAGCTAAGCGCTTAGAGAAAGGACTCTGATTACTCAATAGTCAAATACCGTGTCACAACAACGGATAATGATAGCTCAATATTGTGCCTTAACCTTTTATCTGGTTCTGTAATAAACATTGTTAACTACGCGTCTGGTGTTCAATTATTTGAACCCGAGTGATCGAGCCGAGCTAGGTCCACGCCGCAACGCGAAACATAAGGCATAATTACTGATCACGCAAAAAAGGACGCGCGATATATTCACGTCGCACCGACATTCTACTGGCCACGCCTTGAACCGCACAGTGTTTTAGTGAAGAATCCCGTCCCCTTTTTAAATACCGATAACCGACATAAGAAAAAATCCCCATCCAACCCCCACACCCCATAGAAACAACATAAAATATAACAATAGATATGAAGCCGCTATTTTCGACACTAATCAGAGTTGAGCTTGGTCGGACAGCTGCGCAGCATGATTCAGTTGAATTTGTTCAGCTTGATACATATTGCATAGTATGGATTACTTTGGTGCACGATGCGCTAAATTTCGAACTAGAATATGGCACCACAGCAAAAGCAGATCTGACAAATAATCTGCTTCTCCCGCGCTGGTTTGTGGAGTTATTCGTTGAGTGAAAGACAAATTCGGCAGCAGATAATTTGCCGATTAGCAATCTACAATATTACTTAGGTTCTAAAAAGAGTATTTAGTAATAAATTATAGATTTAATCAAATTTTAAGACATTACCTCAACTCATGAATTACGGATATTATCTAAATCCAGAATACAAACAAAACTGTTTGAATTATAAAAGCGCACACTTAGCTATCTAATTAAACAAACCATATAAATAGGAAACCTATGATATCTGGATAAAGTTTTCGTCAAGAATTTATGAATTTCTCTGTGTTAGGACATAGCCAACCTAACAGCAGGAACACTCATGAAGACCGATGATGCAATCAAAATAAAGCTGACAAAATAGAAACGCGTCGTGGGAGTTGTAAAGTCATGATGTTTCTGTTGCAATATTATTGTATATAGACAGTGGTTGTTCATCTTTTGGGTGTATTTGGTTCTCGTTTACCTTGGTTCAATAAAGTGCTGGTGTACTAGACTTTGTCAGTTTTGATTAGTTGCTTCCTTTATACTTTAACTCAACATCTGGCGATCAAGATGAAATTTTCAACTCAGCGAAATAGTTTTTTAATCAAGTTACAAGTTCACTGTTTACTTTTGGCCGATTGTGTTTAGTTTCGACATTGCTCTGATTTTTTCTTTCTCTTTTGGTCTGTCACCAAAGTTTCATCTGAGATGTTCGAAACTGCCTACTGAAAGGCCTCGAAAAGTACGTCTCGATATCGATCTCAAAAAACGACGAGTTCCCACCATCCACAGTCCACAACCGTGGCCGGGATGCAATCAGTAGAGCCCCGCAGAGAGGTCGACATCGAGCTTCAACAGCAATGCAAAGACTTCTCCTGACAGCTTCCCAATCTCTTCAAGCCGAAATTGGGTTGTTTCAAGAACTTCGAACTCAAGGTGCAGTTCAAAGCAGATGCGGTGCGTGTGTTCTGCAAGCCACTACCTGTTCCCCCTTTGCTTTGCAAACCGACGTCGCCCAAACGTATGACGCTGGAATCGCGAGAGGGATGTGGAAGTCGACTCAATTCAACAACTATGGCACGCCGGTGGTGCCGATCCGCAAACCACTGATGTGGAGTCAATCAAAGGCAAAGCTCCGAGTTTGCGGCGACTACTCCATCACAGTCAATCTACAGCTGGACTCCCACAGTCAGCCAATTCCGCTAGAGGATTTGATGCGCAAGCTTTGTGGGGGATAAAGATTTACCAAGATCGACCTTGCGGACGCATACAACCAGATTTCTTTGGTACCAGGAAGCCAACGGCAGCTCGCCCTTAGCACACACCGAGGTTCTTCAACTTCGACTCCCGTTTGGAATCAAATCCGCGCCGATCTACGTCCATGAAATTATAGAACACTTAAGCAACCGATTTGAACGGAGTGGTCGTATATCTTGACGACTTCCTCGTTTAGTGGAGTGGATGCCGCAGATCACCTTCAGAGCCTTAAAACCTTACTACAATGGCTCAACGACAAGGGTCTTCGATGCCGATTGGAAAAATGTTCATTTGCACAGTCGAAGGTCGAGAATTTAGGACACACAATGTCCAACGACGGAATCGCCAAGGGATCTAAAGTCGATGCCGCTAGAGAGATGCTTCCACCACACGATGTGCCTTCGGTCGTGGCTGGGTGCCGTTCAATACTACGGGAAGCTCATTCCGCATCTGTCAACCGTCATCACGCTTCTCAATCGACTGACGCAGAACCCGTGGAAATGGGATGCGGACGAGCAAGCTAGTTTTCAACAACTCAAGAATTTGCTCTGCACAGATACGGTTCTCGATCATTACCAGCCGTCCGTGCTTATTGGGATATCGTGTGACGCCTCAGAAGTAGGGATCGGAGCCGGTCGATTCCACCGCTACGACTACAGTATCGAGCGTCCGAATAGCTATGTGTCAAATATCAACAGCCGAGGAAGGTATAATCAATCCAACGAAAAGCGCTCTCAATTGTCTTCGGCTTACAGAAATTCCACCAATTCCTGTATGGCAACAATTTCGGCTTGGTGACCGATCACAAGCCTCTACTCTCTTTGTTCAGCGCTGCCAAGGCGGCACCGACTCTCGCTGAAAATCGACTGGCAACATGGTCGCATTAATTACAGTGGTACGATTACACAATCGAATATCGGAAAACATCAGATCATGTAGACGCGGATGCCCTGAGTGGTCTACCCCGTGGATGGGATGCCAAATTCGATTAAGATGAAAGCCACGCAGATGCTGGCATCGTCTGCTAATTCCAGATGATCAGCCTACAAGCGCGAACAACCGACGCACACTAGGCGGCTAAGCAATCCGGGAAAAAATCCGGCGGTTTCTTATCTCCTATGCTTTGTAAGGGCACTATGGCCGTGCAAAAAATCTGTCAACGTGGCCAAAGCTCCGAATCCGTCAACGACTATCGAAAATTGGCGGATTCCCTTTCGATTCTCGATGGATGACTGCTCTGCGCTTCACGTATCGTGGTCCCAACCACACTGCGACGTTCCTTCCTGCAGATCGTACACACGGGTTATTTCGGGATCCAACGAATGAAACAGCTGACGCGTACTGCTGTTTACTGGCCGGGACTCGATAACGGCATTACAGACATTTGTCGTTCATGCGAGCGATGTTTCGCACATCAAGACGCCCCGTCAACTGCTCCAATACACCCTTGGATGATGCCAGAGAAGCCATGCAGTCGAGTTCATATCGACTACGCAATCATCTCCATGGGTAGCAATTGGTTCGCGGTTGTCGATTCGTATTCTAAATACCCATGTATTCATCCGACAATGTCGGTTTCTTCCGCGACTACAATCGCGATTTCACACATTTTTGGTATCCCCACACGACAGTGCCCGATAACGGGCCCGCCTTCTGGTCGGAAGAATTCCAATCATTTTGCATAGAAAAAAGAATCGTTCATCTAAACCGGAGCACCGTATCACTCTGCCACTAATGAGACTGCCGAACGTATAACTCACACGTTCGAGCAAGCCATCCGCAAGTCATGACTTCCGGTTAGCGAAGCTGTGCATGATTTTCTTATTCAGTATCGCTGTACGCCGCTGGAACCAGGGCTTTCTCCGAGAGAGTTGCTGAATGAACTATAGCTCCGCAGCAAGATTGATAACTTACTGCTATCTCCGCCACACGTCGCTCAAGAACGCCAGTTGCGAGATGCCGACAAGTCCACGCGCAAGGATGACGATTTAAACGTGGTCGCATGGCTCAAGGTTTACTCCGTTGGGTCTCTTTGCTATGTTTTCGATTGTGGCCCTCGTCGCGAGCGACAAGCCAGGTGGGTTCTGGCCGTCGTTTCGAAGGTACTCGGGTCCTGCACGTGACTGTCCTAGTGCTACCTCGAGGTCCAATCTGGCGACGCCACATCAACCAACTGCAGCCCCGATTCGCCAGCGACGAAGATAGCGGATCCGGACTCGCTCCTATGTTTCCCACCGCTAGCCAGAGTGACGAAGTATTTCCAGTGCCGCCAGCTCCTGAATATGGTCCAAACAATTCACGCCGGTCAACTCGACAGCGACGACCCCCAAAAACAGACTGTTTTTAACACGCTTCCGGGTTCTCCAAAGCTGGTAGGGACGTGCTAGTATATAGCCAACCTAACAGCAGGAACACTTATGAAGACTGATGATGCAATCAAAGCTGATGAAACAGAAACGCGGCGCGGGAGTTGTAAAGTCATGATGTTTCTGATGCAATATTATTGTATATAGACAGTGGTTATTCAGTCTTTTGGGTGTATTTGGTTCTCATTTACTTTGCTTCAATAAAGTGGTGGTATACTTAGACTTTCACAGTTTTGATTAGTTGGTTCCTTTATACCGGAACTCAACACTCTGAGTCTGAAAATGATAAACTAATGAATTGTTAGAAAACGTATATATATACATTTTAGTAATGCCATCATACTTAAAAAGCACTGAAACTTTTCGCGCCTTGGGAGTACAGCTCTCTTTCATGACTAGCAAATCATGAATTATCTCCCATCAGGCCCATGTACTCATTTGCGTTCAAGATATCAAACGTTAGAGGAGGTTAAGGAATAAATTTGGCTTTTTAACCCAAACCAGTAAGCAACGCTGGGAATTTTCATGCTGTAACAAATCGTTTTTTCCTTTAACTCGGTTTAATCGTTTAAGCAATACCATCGCTGATGCTCTGAGTTTCCGAGGCATGGCCAGCGCTGATGACTCTAGAAAAGACCCGCCATTTGTGAGTTTTATCCATGTACAAGTACGATTATGACATGGTTTTGGGCAACCAATTGTTTATACTTATCCCCATAAATGATGGTGCCATGAATGGTATGCACAATGTACAGCCATTGATTTTTGGAACCACAAATAGGCCATATTGCCCTTACGATATGGGAACGGCCGGATGTCGGGTGGTGCGTGATTCGGGTTCTAATGTTATGTGTGTATTATATTGCTAACATAAAATAATTTATTTTCAATTGTAAATATTCTGTTATATCTATAACGCTGCGCCGCATCACATGGAAACAAGGCGGCTGATCTAACACATTTGGAAAACAAAGGGTAGCTAAATTACTTGTATTTCCTTGTTTTATATAGATGTTTACAAAGTTCCTTAAATTTATTTGTTACATGCGCACCTGGATGGGTCTTGTACATAACCGTACGTCTCGGTTGACCGATCCTGGTGCGCATCCATAAATGTTTTTTTTTTATTTTACCAAACGGCGTATTTATCATATGATCTACAGTAATACATATAAATATTGCGTCAAGTTTCCTGGAAGTATTTTATCAAATCAGAGTGCTGATCAAATTGATATAGAAAAGTGATTTTTTTATTTCTAAAATTTTAGATCTAAACCACAACCAAGGGGAATCAAGCCGTAACAGCTACCAGTGGACTCTCGAGGTCCTAAATTGTACACTCGCGACCACCCAACTCATACTGGTCATGGTAGCCCTACTCTATGCGCATAAACGTTTCCATTTCAAACCCACAAAAGACAACAAGATCCCGGATTTTTGGGGCTCCGGCCCACTATTTGAGTTCTACACTATCTACACCAACACTGGCGGGTTCGCTCAGGATACAAATAAACCAACTCGGGCCATTTAAAATTGTCACATTTCTTTGTTAAAACGGCCCCTAGCCGGCCAATTGGATAAATCCTAAAATTTTTTATTTCTGCCAGTAGGCGGCCTGTCAGGGAAAAGAAACGATGCCGCTGTTTACGCTAAAGTAGGGAGACATTACGTCACTCCCCTGTGGAAGCACATTTATAGCACCTTAAGCCGGGAGATCCTCAAAATCTGTGCGGTGATTCGTCATTTTCGCCACATGATCGAGGGCGTCGTTTCCACGTCTTGATAGATGTTCCTTCTGACCTTTGATAGATTAGATTGATGACCTTAGAAGTGGGCTTTTCTCACACGGTCCTAACATCAATCGCAGCGGTAGGTTCGTCGATAGCAGAGTTCACAGATGATATTAAACATATCAGTGGAACTCAAGTCAATTGTTATGAATTTTCACCAGTCACGTCAGGTTCACCAAATGAAGCGTGAATTGAACGGATACGAACCATTTATTGCAATGTTTACACGATTTTATATACGCGTAATTTTGTATAATTGAATCAGAAAAGAACGGGTATGATTGCCGCATAGTCATTGTCTATTGCCTCTGATACATGGTGCAACGATTTCACCATGTTGCATCATGTTCACGTGATCTTCATATTTGCTTTTGAGCGTTACGGTGAACACTAAAAATATTTTGATTTTATAATATTGATACGCTTGTATCATTTTCAGATTTCAATCTTTTGAAATTATAAGTTTTGGGTACCATAACTTCGAGAAGAAAAGGCGGTAGACAGAATGTAAAAAAGTGCAGGGTCCGAAGAAGCGTGGGATGCAGTTGATCTTAAATTTTGGACAGTTTGGTTTCTTTTAGTTTATCGGCAGTTGCCGTTTAGCGGTGTTCTTTTTGTATTTTCGTTTTCCCGCAGGCGGGTCTTTCTTCATGCAGCATGCAGAAAAGCTTCGCCTGACTGTCTCGGGTTTGAACTTCTGGATCAAGCGCGTCCTTTTTGCAATACAGTTGCAGTACTGACGAGCGCTAGAGTGTCGGGTTGATGCTCCACGTGTCCATTGGACCTTTTGTTTCCCTTTACCTAGCTCTCTGATAAGCCCCATCGATGTAAATTTTAAATTAAGGGCGTATGGATCTCTGAGGAGTGGGATTCCCATCTCGTGTCGGTCGCCGTTGCGTAAGTGACTCCAGGCTTCGCAGATGTTGCGGATTAACTCGCTCAATACAGGGAAACCGAAGTGCAATGTAACAAAAGGGAGGATTGAGCCAGTTGCCATCCAGGTCAAGGGAAACTAAGCATAAACGAAGAAAGTCGATGGGTCCACTTTACAACACATTTGGGGAATAGGTGACCATGATTTCTTTGTCGTCTACAATAGTGTCGACCTTTTGCTAATGGTCGGAATGCGACTATACTATGGGGTGGTCTGGTGAGAATAACCAACGAGCGTCCAGATAATATAGAGCACCAGGTCGCTTCTATCGCAGCTGCAGTTGATAGGCTTGCATCAGCACATTATACAACCGCAGCACCAAGTATTACTCGCGGGAGAGGCTAATAGAAATGTTCGATAACTAATGGGGCATTTAAGATAATTTGAGTGTGCTTTGTCTCTAGTTTGTCCCACTGTGCAGAGTGACTGTTTGGAACATTGCCACAGTCAAGGCCGGCTATCAGTTTTGTCCTGAGGTTACAGAGAGCTGTATATAATGTCCACTTGGTTAGGCGGAATCCTGTGGGACAAATTTTGTCGACTTGCCTGACTGTTATAAATAGTTATAATACGACATATATTGTAATTTTTTTATAATTAACATATATTGTAATTTTTAAAAAATGAACATATTTAAAATATCACAGTTCAAATTTTGGGGCTGTCCAGCGGGGGAAATTGAAATTTTGGCAGCTGGCCAACGCGGACAATTTAAAGTTTGGTAGGTGTCTAGCGGAGGAAATTCAAATTTTAGCAAAATACAAAATTTTGCGCAGCGAGAGAAATTCAAATTTTGGCAACTGGCCAAAGCGGAAAATTCTAATTTGGGCCGATGTCCAGCGCTGGAATTTCAAACTTTGGCAGCTATTCAACGCGGTAAATTTAAATTTTGGCAGTTCTCCAGCGCGGCAAATTCAAACTTTGAGAGCAGTTCAACGCAGTTAATTTCTAATTTAGTAGCTATCCAGCGTGTGAAATTCAAATTGTAGCAACATACAATATTTGGCGGCTGTCCAGCAGGAAATTCAAATTTTTGTAGCTGTCAACGAGGTAAATTCAAGTTTTGGCAACTGTGCAGCGCGGGAATTTCAAATATTGGCAACTGGAAAACGCGAGAATTTCAAATTTTGGCAGCTGTCCAACGAGGTAAATTCAAATTTTGGCAGCTGTCCAGCGCGGGGCCTTCAAATTTTGGCAGCTGGCCAAAGGGGTAAATTCAAATTTCTGCTGCTGTCCAGACGGGAATTTCAAATTTTGGCAGCATTCCAACGAGGTAAATTAAAATTTTGGCAACTGTCCAGTTCGGGAATTTCAAATTTTGGCAGCTGTGCAGCGCGGACAATTCAAATTTCAACAGCTGTCCAGCGCGGTAAATTTAAATTTTGGCAGTTCCCCTAGCGCGGTAAATTCTAATTTTCGTAGCTGTCCAACCTCGAAATTCAAAATTTGGTAGAAGCCCAATGTTAACATTATGCCTAATGCAGTGTTGTATCATATACGGTGAGCCTGGGCTATACAGGACATATATCTGAGTCTGAGCTCACTCGTGTACAAAACCAGACTGTGTCACTGAGCTGCTATTTATGTCTTCATACTTGGCTTTCACTGTACTAGGACAATGTGATAGTGGCGCCTGACTATATGACAAAGCTAAGTCAGCCTGCACTCGATTTAATGCAAATATTACATAAAAGTTGTGTGCTTTCAAATCGGCAGCCAACAATACGGTTGTCTGGCCCTCCACACTTTCTTAAAGTGCGCCTTATGTCTTCTCCATGGCCAGATCCGTTCGGCAACAAGCATCACAACTCCGCAGCATCACTAAAATGGACGAAATTATTATTCCACGATCCATGTCAGATGAAGGCTATCAAAATAACTGCACTACAAAATATGCACGTGAATTATGCGGCGTTCACGTTATTATGTCTGTAAGTTATGTTGGTAGCTATCTTAACATATCACCATATTTAAAAGTTAAAATGTTAGGAAAAATCTATTTGGCCTCGTATTGATCTGCTGAAATATCGATGCGCAACAGGTTATTTGTATGCTGCAGCTAAGACCATTATGTACTTTTAAATATGGTGATATGGTGATGGTATAGCAAGCACCCTCAACGAGAGGAAAAAATTGGGACAGTGTGCCTGACACCGTCAAGAAATTGCAAAACACCGTGCCAGCTACCCCTGGAAAAATTTATAACAATCGTGGTGGTATCAAAGGCATCCTGTTATCCACGGTGTGCACGACACTGTGCGGTGGACATAGGTTCCAAATAGTGGGGACGTTATAACGTGAACGATGCATTAAACGACGCTCTGCGATCCATCAGTAAACACCAATAAACACTACACTATTGTTAACGAAAACTTGTTATGTTCGCAGGATGCCGGTAATAAAATGGTCATTTTACTACAGGAAGGCTTAAAAATATTCAACTAGTAGCAAAATTTCCGACGTTTTTAAGCTAGTATCCGGACAAATCCATCACGCAACGAAGTCGTAATATTTCTAAACTGCACATATTTTATACGTACGTGGCGAGTGCAATAAAGCTATTGGATCTAGAACATTTCCTAGATTTGGCTATCTTTGACAGGTTGCTGTAACTCAAACCGATTCCATACCAAACTGTTTATTGCGTTCTCCAAATTATTCAGCTCATAGAAAAGACAGTGTTGCCTCCAAAGAAGAAGGTGTGGCTTTATTTCTCGCCTTAAGCTTTAGATTTTCCATAGTGGAACAGCTCGCTAGCTGGCGTTGAATTGATTACTACTGGCATTTTATCGCCTTTCAGGCATATAATTCCGTGTTTACATCGTCCACCCCAACACAACAATAGAGTACACAGAGTCTGTTGTGTGTTATGGCGCGAAAATATGTCCTTTTAAGTCAGGCAGTCTATTAGTTTAGTGCACTAAATTCAACAAATACGCATATTTTGTAAAAAATCCACAGCCTCATAGAAATGAAGCATAACCCACAATGCTATTTAGCACCTGTCCCAGAGATAGGATCTAGTTTTGCCTTTTACTACTTTTGGCTACTTCCAAACTGAAGTCTAAATTAATTTCTGCTCGTTTCTGCACTATAATCTTGTACAGACTAGCATAAATGCAAATTATGTACATAACGAGGCCAGAATATTCTATTTCAGGCTTTGCTTGTTCTTCTTTTTTGTTTCTGCTTTTTTCAATTTGTAATTAGGCCAAACATTGTTATAGTGTTTGAGAATTCACCGACATAGGCACTTTGTATTTATTATAGTGTTCTTAAATCAAAAGTCATAATTTGGTTTTTAATGCGTTCTTCGGGAGATTCGTCGGCGCTCAGACTATATGGGGCATACCAATCAATGTTGCTTCATCGAGAATTTTTCTTTATCCCCTAAAGCATGGGGCCATGGGCACGTGCCCATCTTGTCGTCGCGTTAATCGGGCCCAGTGACGGCGTCGCAACATAGCTGAGCAACCGGGTTTCTTTTCGTATTCGATTATCCAAATTGCTTTCCCACATCACAGCGTTCCTGTTCGTTCCCACAAAACCTGCGAATACCGATGACAGAGTTGTGAGCTCGAATTTTTACAAAGATATATAATTCGGATCGTGATTTTGCTACATGAACAATTGAATATGATCAAGGTGCCGAAAGTTTACTCACACATCGTGTTACCTAAAATTATTGGGCCTCCGCGACACGGGTGACGTAGAATTCGAACTTATATCTCCAATCTGGAGGATCGTTTTGATATGATGGCAGTCACAATGACCAATATAGGTATATACGAAAAGGTAACTACTTTTTAATATTTATCATCTAATTGGCCAAAGTAACCGCGACGGGCGTAAATACAATACCGGCTATGTCATTCTCGATATACTAAGCCGAAGCGTTATCCTTAGCCTAAGCTAAGGTCCTTATATGAGACAAACACTAAGCTTAAGCATAAGTTGAGAGGGGGGGGGAGGCTGCCGCCCCACCGAACCCCCCGCTTTAAGCTGTTCTTTTTTCTAAATTTATAATTTTTACGCAACTGACGGTTACTTGGCATAGTGAATAAATTTTGCTTCGAGTGTTTCAATCATTGAATGTCCTAAATCTATGGTGTCGTGCAGTAGATGAGATATAGCGATGTGATGTATTTGCATTAGCATGAGAAAGTTGCTGTGCCAGCATGCAAGGGCGTAGCGAGGGGGGTACGTAGGTGCAACCACACAGCATCAGTGTACCCTTGAAATATAGAAGAAAAGTGAAGTCGCCGTTTATGTATGAACGTGGTGTCTAAGCTGTGTCCCTTAGCACGTTCAGTGCCTATCCATAAAGAGTTCCTGGTCACCCCACTGTCAGATGCCTTGCGGACTAAAATTATCATACTACCTAAACTTCCACCGCAGCTGTTGCACGTGGCGTCTAAGCTGTGTCTCCTAGAACGTTATGTGCCTATCCATAAAGAGTTCCTGGCTACGCCTTTGTCAGCGTGCCTTGTGGACCATAATTATCATACTACCTAAACTTCCACCGCGCTGTATATGAACGTGGCGTCTAAGCTGTGTCCCCTAGCACGTTCTGTGGCTATCCATAAAGAGTTCCTGGCTATGCCTCTGTCAGCGTGCCTTGTGGACCAAAATTATCATACTACCTAATCTTCCACTGCAGCCGTATATGAACGTGGCGTCTAAGCTGTGTGCCCTAGCACGTTCTGTGCCTATCCATAAAAAGTACTTGGCTACACCTCTGTCAGCGTGCCTTGTGGACCAAAATTATCATACTACCTAAACTTCCACCGCAGCTGTTGAACGTGGCGTCTAAGCTGTGTCTCCTAGAACGTTATGTGCCTATCCATAAAGAGTTCCTGGCTATTCCTCTGTCAGCGTGCCTTGTGGACCATAATTATCATACTGCCTAAAGTTCCACCGCAGCTGTATATGAACGTGGTGTCTAAGCTGTGTCCCTTAGCACGTTCTGTGCCTATCCATAAAGAGTTCCTGGCTACGCCTCTGTCAGCGTGCCTTGTAGACGATAATTATCATACTACCTAAACTTCCACCGCAGCTGTATATGAACGTTCTAAGCTGTGTCACCTAGCACGTTCTGTGTTTATCTGTAAAGAAGTTCCTGGCTACGCCCCTGCCTGTTTCCGTGGTGGATCTCTGTTATCTTAGTACCTAAACTTCCACCGCAGCTAATGTCATGGAATCCGAACACAAATTACGAGGCGTGCTTTCTAGTCTATAGGCTCAGTAGCTTCGCGGCTGCAGGGGCGTCGCAAGAGGCGGGAGGGGGCAGTGGCGCCTCCTCACTGTTTATTAACAAACGTGAAATTATGGAATGATGGGGTTATAATAAGCCACCGCCCCCTCTGCATTTTCGTCGGTTCCTACAGATTTTGAAGTGCTCTGGAGATCTCTGCTCAGATTTGATCTTTAAACTTGGGAAAATCACACTAGGTAGTGTCCAACATTAAAGGCTAGAATGTGACAGGCGGCGTGATGGCTATAGTTTGTTGGTTTTACAAGTGTGTCGTGGATCTTATCCATGATAGGACCCATGTAAACTTTAAGCGCCGGACCTTTATAACGTTAAAAAAGAACAGCTTAGTGCGGGCGGTTCGGGGGGCTGCCACTTACTACATTGCTCATGTAGGACGTTAGCTTAAGCTAAGACTAAAGGCTTAGGCTTAGTATACTGAGAACCGCATGGCATGGATTATACTTCGGCCCCTAAACTGGACATGGACCCAGGATCGAAACAAAAATTCATGAATTTATCTGTCTTTTAGCATAAAATGGCAAACTCAAGCTGATAATATTGATTTATTATATTTTCTACTAAATTTGTACATAATACATTTTTTCAGTCGTTTTTTTGCATTTCTTAATGAAAAACAAAGATAGATTTATGTCACTTTGTGTTCAAATTTGGCTGCCGTTTATACTTGCGAAAATCGTTTATTTTTGTTCAGCTGTTGCTTCAAACTTTTCCAATTTCTACAGTTATCGCTGCCAGAGTCTTAGAGCACTAAAACTACATGTAGAGAGGATTTAGTCTATAATAATCGGGTCATAGCCTTATTCCAAGAACAAAAAGTATACTATAGTTTGTTGACCTTTTCGTGACTATTGATGCATTAAATAGCATCAGCACACGTTGCGAAAATGTTGTGGTTAAATTAAATTACTTGTTTGGACGTGCGTTGTTATTCATTTGCTTTGTGAGATTCTTTAAGGAAGCCAGCAGCATTTCTTAAATATAGCTCAACGGTTTGTGTGCACTGATTGTAAGGATAAGACTTGGGTTCAGTTTCTTGGAGTACGGCTAGAGTTTTGCATAAACGACGTCGATAGACAATTTTGTGAGAAAATTATATGTATATATAATTTTAAATTATAATATTTTAAGAAATTTTTATATGACAGTGGTAAGTAATTTTAAAAAGTTATTTTTTTACGTAATTTTTAACTAGTAATTTTAAGCGATTTTTAAATGGTAATTTTCTAATAATACTTAAACGGTAATTGTTTAAGCATTTTAAATGGTAATTATTAAGTGGTAGTGCTCTCAACTGCGGACGGCATATTGGGCATTAGAATATTTGAACCTGAATTTTTGTAGTTGATGGAGAAAAAATTCTTGGTAAGCCAGGTTGGTGAGCAAGCTGTTCAGGCAGCCATATTCCAGTATTGGATTTGGATATTGCATATTGCAGTATAAGAAGTAGATACTTGAGACAATGTTTCAACTACATTAAATACACATTCAGTGATATTCAATGATAATCATAAAAAACTATTACAACATGATTACGCAACTGATTATAACCATTTGGGTAGCGATCCTATTTATATCTCACCTGGGTGGCATCTAACCCAGGTTCATTATTGCCAGGAGTTCAGCCTTGCGAAATATGCCTCTACTATATAGACCTTGAAAGGTCAAATACAGCGTTCCATGTAACCAAAAATCATATAATGCAATAAAGGCTACCAAACGATCGAATATCGTTGTATCCTCAATTGTTTAAGAACAATAGGTCTTCCCATTGTTTAGAAACCAAACAAAGATCTTCAAGCCTTTAGCTAAAATAGTTCTGACGACAAACATGAAGTATAGCTGTCATTTCTTTTTAACATTTCAGCGCAATTTGAGTTATTGTTGCATTACCAGATCCAACATACCTAATATATAATTAAAAGTATCATAATTACATCCTAATGACAAAGAGCATAATATAGTTAATAAATGGATAAATACATAGCTAACAAAAAATAACTTTCGGCTAAGCTTAGTTAGTTAGTTAGTTAGCTTTTCGAGTCTTTTCTTACGTTTAAAGAAAGACGGCATTCGTTTGGAATCCTAAGCATTCGTAGTATATCATCGAATCATTATTTTATTAATTATTTATCGTTCGAATGAGTGTCCAGGTATTGTATCCAATTACACCATCCTGGATATACTTAAGACAATTGTAATGTTTATTTTCTGTTTTTGTTGACATTGCCTAAATGGATTTTTAGCGTTCGTATATACATATAGGCCATGGATGGAGTCTTTCAACTATATGTAGTTATTCTTGGTTCGTTTACATATATTGTGAGGTATGTAATTTGCGATAAAATTTACAGTGTCTAATCAAATTCTTACTATCGCACAGTTCCCCTTTAATAGTACCACAACTATTTATAACATGTTCCAAAGTCACAACTTATACCAATGCATAGACCTTGCTGTCACGAATATTTACCAAGTATTTCCGGAATTTTTTGAAAGTTCAAGTCTCTCTGCGGAGCTGGATATAGCGTTACTCCTGTACCCATTCTCACACGAGCAGTTGAGTAGTTTTGAATGTGTTAAAGAATGTATTATAAATATCATCACTATGGAACGTAGGATTGAACGAAACCCAAAATTTTGCAAAGCGTTATATCGACTGTGAACGATAAAAGTATTATATTGAAACTGAATCCGCTGCAGGCATTCAGGTCTTGTGTGAATCCGTTAAAGAATATTCATATCCGCACTAAATAGCTATGGTAAACTTTTTCTAACAGTGAATACGCACGCATAAAAGATGCATAGGTTGCGACGTGTTGATACAACAAGAGGGGACACGTGTTTTGACAAATTCAAAAGATATTGAGTACTGCATAATGTTCTCTTTATCATCCAACAGTTCCTTTAGGTGCTTCCAGTTAGCGAAACAGTATTTTAGTTTGATCAAAGCTGTAGACTTGTAGCGTTGATAAACTAGTAGACCGGTGATCTTAAAGCGATGAACGAATGAGACAGTCTTAAGCATTTTCAAGTTTCTATTCTGGAACAAAATTTTAACGCTTTCTGTGACACTTGGATGAATCTTCTAAAGATTCGAATTCGATTTAATTTTTGGACAAAGTCGTTTTTATCATAAAATAGTTGCAAAGTGCCATCGAAATAGTGCTTGTGTCTAACAATATGAAATCTAGAAACCTTAGTAGAAGCTAATTCAATATTGCTGTTTTGGACAGGAACTTTAACCACATATATTGACAATGCCTACTGTTAGGCGCAGTGTGTAAACTGGCGAAGTTATTTGGTAAATTATAGCAATTAACAGCATTTTTTGTCTGGCGCTAAGTGTTTATATTCTGTGATAACGTTTGATATATGATTACACTAAACTTTCTATTCTTTCTATTCCACTTTCATTAAGTTATATATTTTACAGCTGGTGTTTTGTATTTTATGCGGCGTTTACGTTATAAATGACCTTACACGTGGAAGATATTTCCATCCTAGGTGTTTCTGCCCTTGTACATTTTATTGCCGAAACCCACGCGTCAATATTAAGCGATATTCACCACGTTTTCTTTCCTGGCGACGGGGTACAGAATAGCCAGGCTCACAAAAAATAACAGTCGGTGCCTATCTAGAGTCATAGCAAATTATTGCTTAAACGGTAAAGTCAAAATACTAAAGGTATGTTTGCTTTAGTATAGATAGAAACCCATGATGAGAATAGTATCAAACTACTTCTAATGTCATCAGGGCTGAAGCGGCATATATATGTAACTGTACTAATCGCCTGAGCAGGGTACTTTGCAATAGAGCTCCTGGTGCACGAAAATATATTTGCGGCACATGGGGCGATATTATATTTTGAGCTGTGCTTTTCTAATTTTGTAAATAATCGAAGTGACAGTGTAAGCCTTAATTCATTTAGAATAGGAATTATGTTTTGTTTGATTCACAAGCAACCTACATAGCCAAACTGAGGTCTAGAGTGAGCCGAGTTAGGAACCAGAACATGTAACGTGTGGCTGTTATGAATCCTAAAATACATTTTTAACCTTTAAGCATTTAATATAATTTCAAGTCATATTCAGAGAGCTGAACCCTATTGCCTACAGTTGACTCTGTTGAGTTAAAATTGGGTTTTAGTTCCATATATGCGGTCAGCATTGTATATTTAAGACATAGTCCATTGGATAGTTTAGCGTTATCCACTAAGTGTTCGACCACCCTTAAGTTATTTTTACAACACATTATAGGGTACCATAATCCCTATCCTGGAAATTTCGTCGAATTACGAGCAAAATTACAAAATTATGAAGAATAATTGGGCAAAATCAGAAGCATTATAAAATATTAGAAGAAGAGTAAATTTTTGCTTAATTAATGGCGCAGTTCTTGTTTTTCTTTTTTTACAGTAGAAATTTCACGTGTTAGCTTGGTCCATTTTAGCAAAATTTGCCATACTTGTTTTAATTTAACAATTGTTATATCGGACGACACGATTGTCTGATTTGTTTTACAGAATCGGATAGGTTGAAGGCGGTACATTAACTGGATTAATCCTGCATTAAAGCTAGGAGTCAGACACTATAAACAGATTTCGGAATAATAATTTTAGCTGGTCGATCGCATCGTTTTGCTAATGGAATGACCTAATGGAGGCAGTACGAACGGCAAATGGAAACTATTATGGCACAGTATCCTGTTGTTGCTCACTGCGATCTTTGAAAAGTCCTGTACGAAGAGTTCTTTTTCTGTTATTAGTGGAGCTATAAAACAGCTTTCGCTGGTTTTTAACACGTCCGGCTGTCTGGATTGGCTCTTGCAAACCAGCCCAGTCCTCTATCTGTTTTGTGGCCCATGTCAACTTTAGGGGCTGGACGTTATAACGTTAGAAAAATGAGCAGCTTACAACGGGGGTTAGGGGGATGGCAGCCCCCGGACTTAGGCATAAGCTTAGTACATGGGTCATATAGGGACCTTAGCGTAGGCTAAGACTAAGGCTAAGGCTTAGTATACCGAGAATGGGATGGCATGCGTTATGCTTCGGCCCCTAAAGTTGATATAGTCTATATATGTTTTGCAACCATAGTTAGTATTTGTTTATTTTTATTTGATCACAATGTTTAACCGTGTTCGAATACTGATTTAGATTGATACCTATGGCTAAATCATTCTTAAAATATACTATATTAGCAATACTTATCGCCTGATCACAGTACAGACATGTACTCGTCTGTCGAGCCAACGGGTCGTATGATGGCCGGAGGCCCAGCCATTCACGGCGGAGCGGCTATTTGCCCTGTTGTCGTAGGCGGTTATCAAGCCTTGCCGACAAATGTAAGTGTTTAACAATAATCCATCGAAAACTAGGATTTTCATTACATTTCTACGAGGAATTAGGAGCATAATACATTATGCTAACCAAACTATCTGTGCTGTGGCTTATTCTGCCTGCACCAACGAATCCATCGCATCATTCCGTAACCCACATTATTTTCTGACCTATAATGGAATGTGTCAAATTATAAACAAGATTGTAAAATTAAACAAGTATGGCGAATTTTGCTAAAATGGACCAAGCTACAACACGTGTCAAATTTCTACTGTAAAAAAAGAAAACGGGGAGAAGCTGTAGGCCATAAGGATAGCCAAAAAATTTCCCGATTCTCTTCTAATATTTTATAATGCTTCTGATTTTGCCCAATTATTCTTCATAATTTTGTAATTTTGCTCGTAATTCGACGAAATTTCCAGGATAGGGATTATGGTACCCTATAATGTGTTGTAAAAATAACTTAAGGGTGGTCGAACACTTAGTGAAGCGCCAAACTATCCAACGGACCACGCCCAACAATGCTGACCGCATATATGGAACTAAAGGAATTCAATTTTATTCAACAGAGTCAACTGTAGGCGAGGTATTCAGCTCTCTGGTAAGGGTTTTGAAATTACAGATGTTTAAAGGTTAAAACGGATCGATAATTTAGGTTATGCACCACATGTTACATGTTCTGGTTCCTTACTGATTAGTTAAAACTTCATTTGGCTATGTAGGTTGTTTGTGAATCAAACAAAACATAATTCCTATTCTAAATGATTAGGCTTACACTGTTCACTTGCGATTATTTACAAAATTAGAAAAGCACAGCTCAAAATATAATATCGCCCCATGTGCCGCAAATATAGTTTCGTGCACCAGGGCTTTACTGCAAAGTACCCTGCTCAGGCGATTAGTACAGTTCATATATATCCGCTTCAGCCTGATAATTTGAAATAGTAGTTTGATACTATTCTCATCATGGGGTTCTGTGATATAACTAAAGCAAACATACCTTTTGATATTTTACTTTACAGTTTAACAATAATTTGCCTTGATACGGCGCCAACTGTTATTTTTTGTGAGCCTGGCTATTCTGTACCCCGTCGCCAGGAGGAGACGTCGTGAATATCGCTTAATATTGACGGGTGGGTTCGCGAATTGATACAGGGACAAAGACGCCTACGATGGAAATATCTTCCACGTGTAAGGTCATTTAGGACGTAAACGCCGCATAAAAGTACAAACACCACTGGTAATATAACTTAATGAAAGTGAGAATGAAAGAATAGAAGAGTGGAATCATATATCAAACGTCCAGAATACAGAGCACTTAGCGCCAGAGAAAATGCTGTTAATTGCTATAATTTACCAAAATGCACTTTCGCCAGTTTACACACTGCGCCTAACAGTAGCCATTGTCAATATATGTGGTTTAAAGCCCCATCTCCCAAAACAGCAATAATTGAATTAGCTTCTACTAAGGTTTCTAGATTTCATATTGTTAGACACAAGCACTATTTCGATGGCACTTTGCAACTATTTTATGGTAAAAACGACTTTGTCCAAAAATTAAATCAAAATTCCAGTTCTCAAGATTCATCGCAAGTGTACAAAAGCGTTAAAATTTTGTTCCAGAATAGAAACTTGAAAATGCTAAAGGGCTTTTGTCTCATTCGTTCAGTCGGCTTAAATCACGTCGACCAGTTTATCAACGCTACAAGTCTACAGCTCAATAAAATGAGTATACTGTTTCGCTAACTGGAAGCACCTAGAGGGAACTGTTGGATGATAAAGAGAACATTATGGAGTCTTCATATTCTTTTGATTTGTACAAAAACACGTGTGTCCCTTCTTGTTGTATCCAACACGCAAACCTATGCAGTATCTTTTTATGGTGCGTTATACTGTTAAAATGTACTATAGCTATTTAGGTGTCGGATATGAATATTCTTTAACGGATCCCACACAACCTGAATGCCTGGCCGGGATTCCTTCAATATAATACTTTTTTATCGTTCACAGTCGAGTATAATGTGTTTCGAATTTTTGGTTTTTTGGATCCCCTACGTTCATGTTGTTATAATACATTCTTTACACATACTTAATCGACTGCCCGTGTGAGATGGGTACAGGAGTAAACGCCCAGCTCCGCAGATGTTTTGAACTTTCAAAAAATTCCCGAAAATACTTTGGTAAACTTTTTGGTGACAGGTCTGATTGGTATAAGTACCGTAACTTTGGAACATGTTTTATAAATAGTTGTGGTACTAGACAAAACTGTTGCGTATAGTAAGAATTATTGCAGACACTGTAAATTTTATCGCAAATTAGTAAGCAACTG